>JAEANM010024958.1:0-11039 GCA_017656035.1 Myanophis thanlyinensis | reverse complement strand
TTATTAAGAACTAATAAAATAAACCTCTCTTGAGTTTTTAGGTAGTGTTCAATTGTTCATGTCTCCCCCGTTTCCTTTTATCAGCCAGGAGTTTTGTTGTGTTGTTTCTCCCTCTCTCTCTCTCTCCTTCCCCCCCACCCACCCACCGGCCCCCTCACCATCTGCCTCCCCCTCCCCAGGTCTTCCGAAGGGTGGACGACAACGGGTGTGAGAGAAAAGAGCTCGGCCTGCCAGCCAGCCTGCGCCTGGAGGGCCAGGCCGGCAGGAGTGAAGCGGTTGTGTTCCGACACATGTGTGCGTGTGTGTGCGTGCGTGTGCGTGCTGGTGTGGTTGCTGGCCTTCCTACCAGCTCTGGGCCTCACTTTCTTCTGCAGCTCCCCTTCGCTTTCCTTCTGGTGGCAGCTGGAGCCGGTTAACTCACAAATGGAAGTTATCCTGGTCACGAACCAGAGGTGGCCCCTTGGGACCCCCCCTTTCCCAGCATCACCTGCCAGGAAAAAAAAAAAAAACCCAGCCAAAAGGGAGGGTCTCTTTGGCCGTGGACCTGAACTCCGGCCACTGGTTGAGAGCCGGCTGGGACAGGTTATCCATGAGCTGAGGAGAGAGCAGGTGGGGTGGGGGTCTTTCTCTCTCACCCCCAGGATGGCTTCCCACCCTGGACTTAAAGCCTTCGCTGGTTTTGGGGGGGATCAGGCAGGGGCCCACTCGGGGGTTTTGGTTCCCTTTCGGCAGCAGACAGAACGGGGGTCCCCAACTGCAAAGTGGGGTCCATGTGTGTCCCCTTCCCTTTTTAACACCCCCCCCCCAGCTTCTCCCAAAAGGCAGGGGGAGACCACAGACATCATTTGGCACTTGGGGACCCCCGTTCTGGTGGCTGCCGAAAGCCAAGAGGGCTGCCTAGGAGGGAGGGAGGGAAGGGGGGCGCCTGCCCACCCCTGTGCCCGTCCGGTGCCCGTCCTTCGGGGCGCCTGGGGCTGGCCGGGGAAGAAAGGAAGGAAGCGCTGCCTTCCAAGCCCTCTGCGCTTTCTCAGCCAGATAAGCCTTTAAGCGGAGGGCTGCTCCGATGCAGTTGGCAGCCCTTCCTCATTCTTTTGTCTGCCTGTTTATTTTTCCCCTCATCCTTCCACATGTGTGTTGCAGCCCCAGCCAAGCCCTCGGCAAGGCACGGAGCAGCGCCACAAGCTCCCATCCGTGGGCCCTCTTGCCCCTCCGTCCCGGGGGAGGGGGAGGGCCCCCCGTTTCCCCAGGCAGGTCTGGAGGGCCACAGTGGGAGAGCAGAGGGCCCAGGGGTGGCCCCGAGTGCCCCATGATTTCTGCTGGCCACGAGGTGCCACGTAGCAGGAGAGGCACAGGCCGCGCCCCCCTCCTCCTCGCTTCGGCATTGCCACTTTTCTGCAGTCTCTTCCGTTGTGCCCGGCTCACCCCAAAAATGCCAAGGGAGGCCCTAAAAAGCTCTGAGAAGGAGACATTTTGCAGGAGGAAGGAAAACCTGGGAGGTGGATCGCTTGTTTGAACGAAAAGGATCCGTGCCAGGATGCCCTCAGAGGCCGAGCGTCCACACATGGCTGTTGAGGGCAGCCAGTGGTCAGTGCCAGGGTACCTCTGGGGCTCTCAGGAGAAAATCTGGGCGCGTGGCAAATGCAGCATTTTCTTTCCTGTCCAGGGGCTGGATTGATGACCTCTGAGGGGCTCCTATCTGGCCTTGACCCTGAGGGGAGGCCTGGTCTCCTGAGCGGCCGGCTATTCGGCCATTGAGCCGAGACCTGGGGGGAGGGGGGAAGAGCTCCGGGGGGGGGAAGGAAAGCTGGGCCGCTTGTGCGCATGTCACCCTGAGTGCCACTATGTCGCCCAGTGCCCGTCAGCTGCCCCTTGGCCCCACAGTGGGGTGAAGGCCGTCCGGCCCCACATTTGGCCAGCAGAGGATGGAGGGGGGCGTCCGCTGCTTCTCCGCTTCTCCTTTCAGCCCCACATTGGGCTTTGCCTTCTCCTCCTCCTCCTCCTCCTCCTCCCGGTCTATCTTTTTCCGTCCGCCCTTCTCTTCTCTCGGAGCAGTTTCTAATCATGCCTTAGTTAGTTCCAGCCTTTCCCCTCAATGGATCCCATTGGAAAAAGCCTTTGAAAGGAAACAGTTATACACTTCCCTTCCTTTGAAACTCTGCTGGCACCTTTTCCAGCGCAGTAAACCATACAACATGGGCTTTGAGAGTTTCCAAACACAGACATGCTGGCGTTAAATTCAGGGGAAAATATTTTACTCGGCCGGCCAGCCGGCCGTGGGTTGCTTGGAGGGAGAGAGGGAGCACTCCTGGTCAGTGCCGAAACCGAAACCCAGCTTGGAATGGCCTCCCACGGTTAGTGACAGCCGTGGCCCTTCCCAGCTCCTCCAGCTCCTGCCCATGCGCAGAGTGGAATGCTGCCCTGGCCCCTCAGAGGACGGGGCTCCCCCTCAGTGGCCTCCTGGGGACCCCTGAGCTGCACCTGGCAGCCCCAGGAGGGCCGCCTTTGTTCCTGGGGGGCTCTTGGCCATGGGCGGCAAAGAAGGGCTCCGGCCACCCTGAGTACTTGGCCAGACCTGCTCTAAAGGGTGGGAGCCCGACAAAGGGGTCTTCTTTCCCAGAGGGGGTAGAGACCCCTGCTTGTGGCACTGGCTGTGGCAGAGAGACCCCTGCTTGTGGCACTTCACTTGAGTTCGGCTGGCCAGGAAAGGTGTGGGGCCAAGCCTCGCTGCCCCTCCCCCCCAGCCCCCAGGACCCTAACCCTTTCTCCAAGAACTAGCCCCCTCCCCGTAGTCACGAGAGCAGCAGCTGGCACAGGCATAGGGTGGCATGGGTGCCCCTCGGCTGGGGGAGGCAGAGCGCGACCGTCCCCTGCTGCCTTTTCCCCAGCAGCCCCCTCCCCCCCAGCACTGCACGTGGGCATAAAAGACCCCCAGACGAGTGGGAGGCCCCGGCACCTTCCTGCCTGTGGTGCCCAGGATAGAGTTTTCCGCAGAGGGCCCCCGTCTCCTTTGGCGAACCTGGGCAGCCGCAGAGATTGAAACCAAAAGCGAAATACATTATAAAACCGATATTCAAAACAGCCACTAGAAATGACTCTCCGCCAGCAGGCGAAGGCCACGGCTGCTGCCAGAGAATTGCTTTTGTGGTTTCTCTGAAGTGTCGAGAGGCCCCGACCTCTGGGCTCTCTGCTGGGGGGGCAGGGTGTGTGGGTGTGTGTCTGTGTGTGCACAAAGCAAGGCCAGGCCATGGCTCCCTGCTCAGGTGGACTCGCAATATGCAAACCATCAAAATGCATTCAGATATGAAAAAGAAGAATAATGCGGGGTAAGTAGGGAGTCTGATCATCATTCTGATGACGTTCCCTAGTTGGGTCATGAAACGTCTGCAAGAAAATCACCAAGCTCAGAGAGCACCAATTTATTTTATTTTATTAACAGGATTTTTATACCGCCCCGTCTCCCGAAGGACTCGGGGGTGGTGTACAGCCAGGTAAAAACATACAAGTAAACAATTTAAAAACCCAATTAAAATTAATTAAATCAAGGCCGGCCAAATTAAAATTTAAAATTTAAAAACAATTTAAATATATATACTAAAAATTAAAAAACAATTTAAAATCTCCAACCGACGGTACTAGGCCAGACCGGCTTGTTGGAACAGAGGTCTTCAGTGCGCGCCGTAGGTCCGTCATGGTCCGGATCTCCGGGGGCAGTTCGTTCCAAAGGGAGGGTGCCCCCACAGAGAAGGCCCGTACCCTTGGGGCCGTCAGGCAACATCGACCCGACGCCGAGGAGGCCAACCCTGTGGGAGCACACTGGTCGGCGGGAGGCTGACGGTGGCAACAGGCGGTCCCGTAAGTATCCGGGTCCCAAGCCATGGAGCGCTTTAAAGGTGAGACCCAACGCCTTGAATCGCACCCGGAAGGCCACAGGGAGCCAGTGCAGCTCACGCAGGAAAGATGTAACATGGGAGCTCCAAGAAGCTCCCATAATTGCCCGCGCGGCTGCATTTTGCACCAACTGCAGCCTCCGGATGCTCTTCAAGGGGAGCCCCATGTAGAGAGCGTTGGAATAGTGTAGGCGAGAGGTAACAAGGACAGAAGTGACTGTGCGAAGAGCGCCCAGATGCAGAAAGGGCCCCACAGTCCCCCTCCTCCTCCAGCACTGGTGATGTTCCCTAGTTGGGTCATGAAACGTCTTGCAAGAAAATCGCCAAGTCTCTGCTGGGAGAGTTGGAAAGGCAGGAAAGGGTGGGGAGGGCCACCCACCCAGCCTCCCCCAGGTCCGAAATGCCTCGAGAGGTTTTGGCCCATTTGGGCCTTGGCATTTTAAGGAAGGAGGGGTGCCGGGGGGGGGCTTCCCAGCTGCCCCCCAAAGCCCAGAACCAGCTGAAATGTGGCTCTTTTGCAGACAGGGGTCTCTTGGGGGAGGGGCTACAAATGGCACACACAGGTTGCACCCCTCCCTTGAGGGGAGATGCTGATGCTTCCTTGGGGGCTTTCATCCATCTGCTGCTTGGTTTTCTCTGCTTTATTATTTGCCCATGCAGTTAGTCCTTGACTTACGACCACAGTGGAGCCCAAAGTTTCTCTTGCTAAGTGAGACATTCGTTAAATCAGTTTTGCCTCCTTTTACAAATTCTCTTGTGATGGTTATTGAGTGTGAATCACTGCAGTTGTTAAGCTAGAATCATGGTCGTTAAGTGAATTGGGCTTTCCCGTTGACTTTGCTGGTCAGTCAGTCGCTAAAAGGGGATCACGTGATCCCAGGACACAGCAGCCGTCATAAATACGAGCCTGGTTGCCGAACCTCCAAATTTTGCTCAGCCAACCATGGGTATTCTGCAATGGTTGAACGTATGAAAAATGGTCATAAGTCCCTTTTTTTCCAGTGCTTTTGTAACTTCGGTCATTAAATGAACCGTTGTAAGTTGAGGGCTCCCTTGGCATCCAGGATGACCGCTGCTCGGGCAGTGCCCGCTCCGTCGAGGCCTTCTGCCCTGTCCCCCCCCTCCCCCCCTTGTGGAAATGGCTTCTCAGCATGCATGCCTCCAGGAGCCTTTTCAGGAAATTTCTGGGAATAACATGTTCTAAAAATGGGATCCTCGTTCCACAGACACTTCCGGGAAAAGGCTGCGCTGCGGCTTCCGTTGCCAGGGCAGAGTGTGCCCTCCGCACCAGAGGCCAGCGCGTACGTGTGCGCGGGCAGGTCAGAGAGTTGCTGATGCTTGGCAGCTGGGGGAAGAGGAAGCCACTGGGGGGAGGGGAGGGGAGGGGAGGGGGGTATGCAGCCCCCAGGGAGGGTGGGACGAGAGCCCAGATCCTGACCCGGCACTCCAAGGGCGCAGCAGCTCCTCTGGGCATGGCCGGCCGGGAGAAGGTGGGTCATCTTCAGACTTTCTCCTGCGGCCCCTCGGCCCTGTCCATGAGGTCAGCAGGGATTCCTCCACTCTGCAGCTGCTTCCTGGTGACGTCAGAGCAGAGTTTAGGCCCTGGGCTGAGAGTTGGGCTCTGGGGGGGGTGGGGGGGTGGCGGTTGGGGCAGGCTGGAAGAAACAGATGGAGTGTTGAGCGTCTGATGTCTTCCATGGGGAGCCCCCTGCTCCTCCTTGCCCCTTCCCCGGTTTTGGCAGCCTTCGCCTCTGCCGCCCCCCAGATCGGACAGGGAGGGAGGCCCTGCCAGAATGAGAACCAGCTGGGGTGGGGGGGGCAGGTTAGGGGGGCTTCTGGGGGCCACAGTCAGGCCCGTCTCCTGCACAGGGTTTGGGGGGACCGTCCTTTGGAAGAGCAGCAGGGGGAGCGCCCCCTCCCGGCATCTGGGCAGTGCCCCCTTTGGGAGGGAGCCTAGCTGCAGGCGCTGAGGGCTGCCATGGGTCTGCGGGCAGTGGGGTCACAGGCGCCCCAAGTCCTTGTGCTTCCCACTGCCTCCCACCTCCCCCCGTTGCTGGAGAAGGTGTGAAGAAGAAGAGGAAGGGCTGCAGGATTTGGGGTTCGGCCAGTCTAGAGGACTTGGGGGGGACAGGATAGCAGCCTCCCCATATTTGAGGGGTTTGCTGCCCCAAAGAAGAGCTGGGGGTCAGGCTATTCTCCAAAGCACCAGGGAGCGGTGTTCCAGCTCTGGAGGCTCTTAAGAACAAAACTCTCTGAAATGGAACGGGGTCTCGTGCTTGAGATGGGGTAGGGCTAGAAGACCTCCCAGATCCCTATCCGGATTGCTTGGGTCTTCTTGTGCTGCTTGCCTGGGGTCCCCCTGTTCTTCAGAAGGGGGATGGGCTCTCTGGTGGAAGTCCTGCAGCATCCACCCCCGGCTGGGACCCCCCCACTCCCTTGGGGACCCACATCCCCCCCTCCTCTGCTCCTGCCCAGGGCCAGGCATGCCAGCGGCACATGACCAGTGCACTCTCCAGGACCAGGTGCCCTCGGCTGGGCCTCCCTTGGGCTGATCCTGCGGGATCAAGCAGTGCCAGAGGGCCCCATGGCGGGCAACACCTTTGCTCCAGGGTGCCCAAAGGCTGGCACCGTGGCCTGCAGGGAGGGCATCAGAGGGAGGGCTGACTTTCCTCTCCGCTTGAGGTCAGCCGGGGGTGGGGATCCGGGCTTGGCACCCCTCTGCCCCTCCCTGGCCGCCCCCCTGCTGGGCCCCGGCCTTTCCCCAGGCCGATGGGCTTGGGGGCTCCTTGACAGTGACAATAACAAGGCCGTGCTTGCTCTGCTTCCCAGCAGGCGGGCGGACGCTGGCGGCTGCTCCGCTGAAAGATGTATAGCGCTAATTAGAAACGCATAACATCCGGCCACATGGCGGCCTTCTTCTCCCGGCCGATCCATTTCCTGAGACCCGACAACTTTGACGACAGTTGGTTTATGTTTTCCACGAATATTTTGTTCTCTGGGAAACCAGAAGCCTCTCGATGGCCCAGGTAGCTTGGCAGAGCCGAGGCCGGAGCCCAGCCTGGATGCTGGGCCGGCCGGAAGTCCCAGGCCCTGGCTTAGAAAGGGCTGCTCCGCATGCTGGGGGCCGGAAGGAAGAGCCCCCCCCTTCCCTCCCCAGCTGCTTTGGCCCTGCGCCAAGCACTTGCCCGGGCGGGCAGCATTGGGAGCCTGGCAGGGGCCAGCCGCTCGTCCCAAGGCATCCTTCCCCTTCTGGGTCATCCTCTGGCCACCGTGTTGACCGTGAGAGCAGCTTCCAGTCGGTCATTTTCAGGCAGGAGGTGCCCCCAGATGGCAGAGTCAGCAGTGGAAGAGTCTGGAAGCAGATTTTAGGAGGGGAAGGAGAGCCCGGTCTCACCCCCCCACACACCCCAGCCCCCTACCCCTTCATAGGACTCTGCCGTGTCCCCAAGGTGCCTGGGGGAGGTTTGGGAGGAGTGGCCCTCCCCTGGAGACCGAAGGCTGCAAGAGATGGGTCTGGTTCCACTTCTGACAGGCAGGGGCTCCAGGGAGGGAAGCCTCCTGGATTGGTTGGTGGGTGTTGGAAATCAGATTCAAAGGAGAACACTGGCTTCAAGGGCTGAGAAATAGTCTGTGGGTGGAAGACACACACACACACACACTTCAGCTGCCTCTGGCAGTTTGGCAAGGGAGGGGAGCCCAGAGCTGCCCTGGCAGAAAGGGGGCTCACCCCCGGGGGTCAGGGGTCTCCCCATGGCATCCTCCCCTGCTGGGGGAGTGTTTTGTGGCGCTTCTGCTCCTTCTTGGCTTTGTCCTGGAAGTGGCGTGGGGGGGCTCCAGGGAGCGGCTGGCAAGGGACGTGGGGGGCAATTCCTCCTGCTGGAGGTGCCCAGCTCTTCTGCGGCCTTGCTTGTAAAACGGCTGAAGGGAGAGGGGAGAAGTCCAGGAACAGATCCACATAATAGAATAACAGAATTGGAAGTGACCTTGGAGGTCTTCTAGTCCATCCCCTGCTCAATCAGGAGAGCCTGTACCATTCCAGACAAGTGGCTGGCCTTAAAAAGCCTCCCGTCATGGAGCACCCATACATAACTTCTGGTGGCAAGCTGTTCCGCTGGTTAATTGCTCTCGCTGTCAGGGAATTCCTTCTTGGTTCCAGCTTGCTTCTCTCCTTGATGAGTTTCCCTCCGTTGCTTCTTGTCCTGCCTTCGGGGGCTTTGGAGAATGGGTGGACCCCCCTCAAATATTGAGGCACTGCTGTCCTTCCCCCCTCATTAGACCAGACCCGTCCAATTCCTGCCACCGTTTTTCATGCGTTTTTGCCTCCAACCCACCCCCAGTTCATCTGTGGAGTGACATCCTTGAGGGAGGGTCCTTGAATCCCAGCTGTTCCTGCACCTTTGCCCACTGGTGCCCAGAGGCCCACATTACCCCTTGCCTTGGCTGCTGTAACCTGCTCCGCAGGGGGCTCCCCTGGCAAAGTCCCTGGGAATTGCGCCTGGTGGGAAACAGGGGAGGCCGGCTGCCGGCCTGTGCGAAGCCCTGCTGGGGTCGTGTCTGGCCTGCCTTGGAAGACCCGTCCCACTGGCTGGTTGCCTGCTGAGCTCTTCCACCGGAGTTGCTAGCATTGTTCAGCCCCAAAACCCTGAGTGTCTGAATGCCGGGCCTTGCGATGGTGGTTGATGTTGTAAGGAGGCCCCGGAGTGGAAGGTCCTTATGCCGCCTCCTGTGTGGCCCCCTCGGATATCTATCGGCTTTGGAAGAAACCCCCCCCCCCCACTTCCTCTCTGCCTTCGGACCCCTCTTTGGCCTGCGGTCTAACCGAAGGGGCTCGCTGTTGAGTTTGCTGCAGTAAAACAACAGTAACTGTCTTGACTCGGTGGTGCTTTTTCCAAAAGGCAGCTAGACCTTTTGGGTTGCTTTCCTTGAATACATTTCACTTCTCATCCGAAAAGCTTCTTTGGTTCTTCTAAAACTTCTGGGATGAGAAGCAAAACGTTTCCAAGGGGGAAAAACTCCCAAGGGAGTCCGGCTGCCTTTTGGAAAAGCACCAGACTCTCCGCAAACATGGAGCCACCTCGAAAGTTTCTCTGAATCAAGAGGTGATGTTAGCTAAGGAGCAATCACCGCAATAAAAGCTCCCCCACGGCTGGTTGTGGGGTGTTTTTGGGGGGACAGTGCTGGTGCTTCACCCCTCGGCTGCTTCACAGACCAACATTGCTGGCTACGAGAGCCCCAAGCCAGGACTGCCTCCCCTGCCTCCCTCCCCGCCCCACTTAGGGGCACGGGTGGCCCACTGCTTGGGGGTCAGAGTTCTGCCACCCTAATGCCAGGGGCAGGGCTGGGCTTGCAGAGACTCCAGGGGATTAGGACGTGCACCCCCGAGGTGGCAGGGCAGCCTGCCAGCCCCACACAATTTCTCCCCTCCATGCCCCAGGAGGGATTGGGGGGCAGGGCAGGGCCTTGCATGGGGGAGGGGGCTCCTCCCCTTTCCTCCCTGGGCAGCTGGGGGCCGACCACCCACAAAGAGTGGACATGCCAGTGGGTGAGCTGGATTGGGTGAGGCCGGTGGGATGGGCAGTGCCCCCAGGCTCGGCCCCCTCCCTCCCTGCCTGCCTGCCTGCCTGCCTGCCTCTTATAGATTAATATAGATTAACATAGTTAGAAGGGACCCTGTAGATCATCCAGTCTAACCCCTACCCAAGCAGACCCTAGACCATTTTTGACAGATGGCAATCCAGTCTCTTCTTGAAAGCTTCCAGGTGATGAATCCTCTATCCCTGAAATTTGCAGCCATGCTGACTTTTTCACCCCTAACCTCCAGATGTCCCTAATAGAATATAGAATAATAAGTTGGAAGGACATTGGAGATGCCAGCTTGAGCAGGAAAATTTATATTATTCTGGACATACGGCTGTCCAGTCTCTTCTGGAAAACCTCCAGTGAAGGAGCACCCACAATTTCTGAAAACATTGATCGATTGTTCTCATTGTCAGGAACAAGAACCAGGGTGGGTTGTGCTCTGGAGACTTCAGAAGTTCAACAAGTCCACAATTCATTCATTCATTCATTCATTCTCTCTCTCCCACATCACATGTGTTTGTGTGAGAGTGTCTATCTATTTGAGTAACACAATACATTTTAATCCAGGGTTAGAAAGGAGGAGGCAACTGACTTTATCTACCTATCTATAAAAATAAAAAAAATCCCATTCTTTCATTTGCGTCTTTTTTTTTAAAGATTATTTTTTTTCTCACCAGATGTTACTCCAACTCTGTTCAGCAGAGAAAAAAAAACCTGTTAAAAAAAAGACTCCCTTTTCATGGTCACCAGGAATGAACTGAATCATTCCATCGGCTGAAGTACTAACAGTACGGTATTTCTTTGTAAATAGTTTTCAGACTGACAAGGCCTCACATTAAACAAACAATTAACCATCTTGGCCAGGACACTTAAAGAATTATCCAATTATGCTTCCAGTGAAATAGGGGTGCTTCCAGTGCTTTTATGAAGCAATCCCATAGCCCCCACTCCTCTCATCCTACAATGTCATTCAGGAAATCTTATAAAGGGGTGGTCTTTTTGTTAAGCACCCTAAGTTTCTTTTATAACTGCTGCTTTTGCGTTTTTTAATTGCAAGAGAGGGAAAGATCTGTTGGAAAAGAAAAGCAAAAAAAATAGCTGCCCAAAGTCTCACAAATGACCAATCTGGACATTTGGACTCTAGACAGACCCCTCCTCCCTGGCTCCCAAATTGAAATATTAACAGGAATCCAAGTTTTCAGATTTTACAACTTATCCACCAACCTGGAGCTTTTCAGCAACTCTTCTTCAGCCAACTTTTCCCTTTCCGTCCTTCCAGCCAAGAAAGTGGGACCCCCAACCTCCTGGAATACAAAAATCTAAGAGTTATAGTTGCAAAGTTTAGCCCCAATGGCAGAGTTGTAAAAGAGAAGCAAAACAAGTCAAAGGTTGCTTGTCCTTTTATTCAATCTGCATGACACGAATGTGTCTAACGCAGACGTGGGCAAACTACGGCCCGCGGGCCACATCCGGCCCGTTGGGCTTTTTAATCCGGCCCACTGAACTAGTTACTAGCAGAAGAAAAGTCCCAGAAGAAAACTTTTTCTTTTTTCTCTCCGCGGTAGAAAAAAA
>JAEANM010024957.1:0-11039 GCA_017656035.1 Myanophis thanlyinensis | reverse complement strand
GATTTTACAATTTAAGTCCTGGGAGAGCAAGGGGGGTGGGATGTCTGATGTCCCCACAGCTACTCACACACAGCAGTCTTTGCTGTTGCCTCTGTTGGCCTGGATAGCTGGGGCTGCCTCTTGGTGGTGCTGCCGATGCCCTGTTTCCTAAGGCTTGTTTGGCGCTACTACTCTGGCAGTCCTGGCTGTTTGGGCCAGTCCTGCTGTTTCTGCTCGAGCGGATGGTGGCTTGTAGTAAAAACCTTGCCTCTCTGCAAGGTGAATGGACACAATTAGAGCAATGATGGGTTTACTGATGGGCCCTTTTTTTTTTTAAAGAGGGCTAACACCAACTTGATGGCATATAATCAATGAAAGGATTCGTTTGAAGGTCCTCCTATTCTCTTTTCCTCTTTTTTTTTTCAATTCCATCCTACACATCCAACTATAATTCCAGATATTCACAGCCTTCTGACTTAAACTGCTAAAGATGTTGTTGTTCTCCTAGATCTGTGGTGGAGAACCTTTTACATCACTATGTGCTGGCTTCATGCCGGAAGGGCACGGGCGCAGCACTGTTGGCTCCTTGTCCCATTCTTGCACAGTAATGCATGCCGGCCAGCTGGCTTTCTCACATGCAGCAGTGGAGAAACCTGGAATCACAGCATCCCAGCACACGCATGCTTGGAGAGCTGGTTGGCCCAACTTCTGGGTTCTTGGCATGCATGCATGAGTGATGAACAGCTGGTTGGTGTGCATGCGCATATTTGCTAGCCGGCTCTTGGAGCATGTGTGTGCTGGGATGCTGCACTTCCAGGTTTCACCGTTCCTGCATGTGTAAATACCAGCTGCACACATCACTGCGCAAGAACGAGACAAGGAGCCAGCAGTGCTGCATGTTTTCAAGGGATGGTTTTGCATGCCCTCCTGGCATGTATTCTATATGTTCGCCACCATGGTCCTAGATGTTTGGTTAGCAATGATGGTTGAGCCTTTTGGATTCAGTTTTTGTTGTTTGGTTTCACCGTCTTACAGTGAGGCTGAGTTCACATATTATGCTAAGCCATGATATAATGTGATTGATTTTGGTTAGCTATACTGTGCGAACCTAGGTATTGTGGTTTATTCCACAAACCATTCTTAAGGAATTCATATTTAGTCTAAGAGCCTGTTCTGAAGATAGCATTGAAAAACACATAGAAGAATATCTATTAGCCAAAATGAAGGATTTAAAAGACATACTTGGCAATAAATATCCTGCAGACTTGTGATTTATGTTATAGGCAAGCTTTCTCTTTCCTTTTTTTTAAAATTAAGTGGGGTAGCAATGAGCTAATGAGCGCAAAAGAAAGCATCTGCAGGTGTACTAGTACTATGTTGCCTACCTCCAAAATATTAATTTCACCAATTATTGATGCCCTCTCAAATCCTTGATATTCATAACAGATTATACAGTTAAACTTTTAACGAAAAACTGGATTTGTTCATATTGAGAAAAGATGTAAATGTTGAGAAAGGAAATACGAGAAAATCTGAACAGATATCAAACATAAGTCTGGCAAACAGCAAGGGCCCCCAATTTCCAGGCCATGGCCTATTTGCAACTGGGTGGTGTGAATGTTGTCCCCAAAATGGGCATTAGTTTAGCATTGAAGCAAAATTAACCACAGGATGTGATACAAAGTATACTTTTATTTTGGTACCAAGATAGAAAGACCTTGGCTGAAAGCTGCCAAAGGCCCTGAGCAAAGTCTTACAGCAATTCTTATAATCAAAGGGTGGTCCCATACACCTTTTGCCCTTCCTCTAATAATGCATGCATAGCATATAATATTGATTAGTTAATTGTATTACAACCCCCTGAAAGTCCTACACTTCTTATGCTAATAGCTAAAATTGCATCACCTGTTGTTCACCCAGGTCACGGGCTTCCTTGCCAGCTATGTGGTTTTTGGGGGTTTTCTTATAAGTAAGCTATTCTTGTTCCTAATATCCTGGCTAGTGGTTTTCTAACAAGTAAGTTCTAATGCTTGTCTCCTAAAGACTTTGCAGCTCCACCCCTCCTCTTTCCATACATTTACAGAGGTTTGCAGAGAATAATAAAAAGCAGTTTTAATTTTTTGTCCAAAGCAGCACCCTCTCCCACTCATTTCCTCCTTGTGGAAGACAGAGAGACAGGAAGTGACAAGCTGCTTCTAAGGCAAAGTGGCTAAGTTTGGTTCAAAGAAAGCAAGTTTGGTTCAGAATTCATATTCCTCACTTTCATGTTCATTACAGCCACACCCGAGTCCTATCTCCACATATGATCCTTCCTCTGATCCCCAGGGTCTCATCTGTACATACATTTCATCATCGGATCCTTCATGAGCAGCAGCCCAAGTTGAGCTGTGTATGCATGCATGTGGGTGCTGGCCTGCTGCTCACATGAGTCAGGTTATGCACACAGGCCTGCTGCTCATGCAGTCTGGTTCTGCTCCCCCCCCCCCAATCTGGGTTGCCAAGCTGCAAAGGTTGGGGACCACTGGCATAGAGGGTTCCTCTGTACCTGGAAATTTATCATTTTTGGTCTTGGATTGGGTTGCACTGACCCAGACAGATCTAGTATGTAATGTGAGGGTCTTCCTGGATTCTTGGCTCCTACCTGAAAAGTTGTGCCTAGGAGGAGCTTTGCTCAACTTCATGTTGTGTGCTAGTTATGCCCCTTCCTGAATAAGGAGGTCCTTCTTTTGGTCACTCACACCCTAATCATCTCCTGCTTGGACTATTGTAGTGCATTTGACATGGGGATACCTTTGAAGAGTATCTGAAAGCTTCAGCTGGCAGAGAATGCAGCTATATGACCAATTTTGGGTGCTCAAAAAGATGTAAAATTTATGATGCACAACCAGGTACCCAGTTTGCTTCTGCATGCAGTTCAAGGTGATGTGCATAACCTTTAAAGTTGTATATGACATGGAGCCAGGCTACCTGTGGAATTGTCTTTTCCCCATTACATCAATGTGTGCAACCTGGTCAGGCAGAGAAGGTACGCTACAGACTCTGTTAACTAAAGAATTTTGACTGGTGGGGTCCCGGAAGAGACCCTTCTCTGCTGTCATCCCCACCCTTTAGAATATTCTCCTCCCAGTGATGAGGCAGGTCCCCTACTCCTGGTTTTTTAGAAGTGTGAGCATGATAGGAAAATAATTTGCACCCGGACAAGTGGGGTGGGGGAGGAGAGGCAAGAAAAAAGTGGGAGGGGGAGAAGAGAGAGTTTGGAGAAAAGTTTGCAGCTTTGATTAGATAGATAAATGGAATTCTTTATTGGCCAAGTGTGATTGGACACACAAGGAATTTGTCTTCGGTGCATATGCTCTCAGTGTACATAAAAAGAAAAGGTACATTCTAGAGTCATAAGATACAACACTTAATGATAGTCATAGTATACAAATAGGCAATCAAATCATAATAGGAAACAATAATCAGTATAAATTGTTAAGGATACAAGCAACCAAGTTATAGTCATAAGTGGCAGGAGATTATTTTTACATCACAACACATTGCAAAGCTGCACTACAAGCTCACTCCTTTCCTGCTTACTCATCCCATACAAATATACGTGGGGTGAGTTTCACAATTCATCACTTTGTCCAGGTCGGGAAGTTTACTTAAGGGCGTGTCTGAATCTACCCCTTCTGATTGTTTAATTCCAGGGGATCTGGAACAGAAAAGGATCTCACCCACACCAGATGCAAAAGTGTCAGGAAAAAAATTGACAATAGGTCTTGCAAGAAAAAGGAAAAGTGGCACCTTCCTTCTCTGTGTCTTTTTCTCTAATGCAACAGCTCCCCCATCTTACATGTTGGAGAAGTTAAAATTAAAAGCTGCAGTTCTAGTGAGATGTATAACAATAAACTGCTAATCCCTCTGCTCCGCTTGGTTTTCCATCTTGTTTCTAGGGGGATGGGGAGGCTAGGCAGACCATTATAAGCAGGGGTAGGGGCTCACATTTTCTTCAGAATACATTCAATTGTCAGAAAGTAGATTTCGGTATGAGCTGGAACAAACTGCCTAGGAAAAAGCTGGAATGTTCTTTGCTGGAGATTCTTAAATTGAAATAGGATGGTTATTTGTTAGGGAGGATGCAGTGGTGAATTTGTGCACTGGACAGGGGATATAGGTGATCTGCAAGATCATTTTCAACTAATAATCTGTAATTCAAACCTAACCCTTATGGTTTGTTAATCATGACTTTGAGCTTAATATAACGTAAATCCAATAAAACCACAACAACAGAGTGAAACAAATTGTGCTTGCGTGAGTCAGGTTCATTAGAAAACAGTTTCATGTCTTATGATTACCATGAAATCTGCAGTAATTTTCTCATCTTTCTCTGTGCAATTTGAAATTTCTGTATAAGCTTGGCTTTAAACGTTGCACCCTGCACTGTTTAATACAGCTTATTGAACAAGCTATAATAAGCCGTGTTCACATTTCATGCTAAGCCATAAATTCTTCTGCTAAAAATAAATTCTGAAGAATGACAAAGACGGAATCTTACTTTATTTTAGATAAGCATACAGAGAAGGTGCTATATTCCAGTCTAGTTTACATAACATGCTCAACCTGAACCATAAAGTTATAACTTGGTATTGTACAATATGTATAATACGATATGTATAAATTTCACACCATGGGAAGCACAAAGCATCATTTGAAGTGCTTTGCTCTCATATGTATATATATATATAAGAGGGTTATTTCAGTCCTTTTTCTCAGTGCATCACACTCAGTGCATCACTACCCATCATCCTTTCTCACCAGCTTGAAATGCTTCTCAAAAGTGCTCTGTTCCATTTCAAAGCAATGTTAAACTTTCCCTAACTAATGGCACTTTGAAAGTCACTATTACTACTATTCTGCCCCAAATCACTGTGTGTTCTTAAAAACATTATTGCACCCCATCAAAATGCCAAACAACCACCACACAAATCAAATTGCCCTCTTAATTGGAAACATTAGAGCCATCAACTTTAATGTCCATTCATTAAAACACAATAAAGTATAATATTGACCCCATCCTCAACAGCTCACTCCAAAGATTAATCTTACCCTGCATTGAAATAAGAATTCAGATCAGTTACTTCCTTGATATTTGTGGACTAAAGGAATGTGATTTGCTGCTTGTCCTGTCATCTTACTTAGAGAGGCGTCACTTTCATCTGTCCTTCAGGCTGGACTATCAACAAACTATCAACAATGAAAGAAACATGATCCTTGACTGTAAACACCCTGACTGGATTAAGTATCATTAGGAGATTAGCAGAGGTATCACATCTTCCCCACTTCCTTTAGGAATATGCAGATGGGATAGAATGAGGAAAAATGAAGAAATATGCACAAATATAATCATTGCTCAAATGTTATGATTTGTGTCATTGGGACAGTATGTATGTATGTATGTATGTATGTAATGGTGGCATTTCCATGATATTCCCATATGCATGTTATCATTTGCCTACTTTGCTGGGATAATGCTCCCTCTTCCATGGTTAATTCTTAGTCCGAGTGGGCACTAAGTCATCTTACTCCGTGTTCTTTATATACACTGATGAGTCTCAGACTTTCTCAGTGTCTGCAAAATTTGTTGTTGTTAGTTGCGAAGTCATGTCCTACCCATCGCGACCCCATGGACAACGTTCCTCTAGGCCTTTCTGTCCTCTGCCATTTCCCAGAGTCCATTTAAGCTCACGCCGACTGCTTCAGTGACTCCATCCAGCCACCTCATTCTCTGCCGTCCCCTTCTTCTTTTGCCCTCAATTGTTCCCACCATTAGGCTCTTCTCCAGTGAGTCCTTCCTTCTCATTAGGTGGCCAAAGTATTTGAGTTTCATCTTCAGGATCTGGCCTTCTAAAGAGCAGTCAGAGTTGATCTCCTCTAGGACTGACCGGTTTGTTTGCTCTGCAGTCCAAGGGACTCTCAGGAGTCTTATCCAGCACCACAGTTCAAAGGCCTCAATTCTGCAAAATTTAGTCCACCTCATAGCCCTTTTTAAAACCATCAGAATTACTGGTGGTTGAACTTGGTGATGCCATTGATTAGATGATTTTAAAAAGAGAACTGTACAACCTCCTAGACAATGGGAGAATCAGTGAGTACAATTTTAATGGCCATTTACTCTATGCAGAATTGTTAAGAACGGTACATAAAATAACAATTCCTTGAGAGGTACAATCTATATTTTGTAAGCTTCCTGAATGTATCTGATTGGCTACTGTGCGAGACAGAACAAGATGAGCTTTGCTGCTTAGTCTTATTTTGGAACTGATGCAACTGGAAATACTAACAAGGTTTTGATAACAACATACTTGTTCAGAGCCAAGGAAAAAAAGATAATTCTCGACTTATGATCAGAATTGGGACCAGAATTTCTGTTGCTAAGCAAGGCAGTTGCTAAACGAATTACACCTTATTTTGCAACCTTTTTGCCATGGTTGTTAAGCGAGTCACTGCAATTATTAAGCAAATCTGGCTTCCCCCATCAACTTTGCTTATCAGAAGCCAAATGTAGAGCTCACAAATGGCAATCACAGGATTCATATTCTAATACAAAAGATTCCTAAAGTGAATATAAAGAGAAAACCAGAAACCTTTCTTTTGGGTTTAATGGAAAAAGACTTGGGAAAAAATATTGGATTGTTGATGTTATATAGGTTGACGGCAGCAAGATTACTTTACGCACAAAAATGGAAGGATACGTGGATCCCAACAATGGAAGAATGGCTACAAATGTTGATGGGGTTAGCAGAGATGGCTAAATTGACTGCAGGAACTTTACAAATACTTTTGTTTCTACTTGGAAACTCCTGCTGGACTTTGTGCTCGAGGTGGGGAAAAAAATGAAACTTTGATTTTGGGTTTTACAGATTATATAGATTTGTTGTTATAGCAATGGCTAGTTTATACTACGATGCAAAAGTCAAAAGTTGAGGTTGGATGTTACTATTTTATTAAACTGCACCGAAGGGAGTTGTAAGTCAATACCTTTCCTTTCCTTTTGCCTTCTTTTTTGCCTTCCCCTTTCTCTCCCCTATTTTTCCTACTATTTGTTTTTGTAATTTTTAAATATTTTATATTATAAACAAATAAAAAATAAGAAAAATGGTGATCATGTGATCCTGGGACTCTGCAACCATTGTAAATACGTGCAGGTTACTGAACACAAATAACAAATGTTTATCATGATTGTGGGGATGCTGCAATGGTCATAACTATAAGGACTGGTCATACATCATTTTTTTAGTGCCACTGTAATTTAGACCAATCACTAAATGAACTTTATAATTCAATGTCTACCTGTGCTCCCTGTTCCCAAATGCCCCGAGTTAAATCCACTTAGATTAGATTAGAATTCTTTATTGGCCAAGTATGATTGGACACACAAGAAATTTGTCTTAGGTGCATATGCTCTCAATACATAAAAAGGTACATTCATCAGGAATCATAAGATACAACATTTAATGATAGTCATAGGGTTCAAATAATCAATCAACTCATATTAGGAAACAATAATAAATGTAAATTTTAAAGATACAAGCAACAGAGTTCCAGTCATAAGTGGGAAGAGATAGGAGATAGGAACGATGTGAAGAATAATAGAAATGTAGACTTAGTAAATAGCTTGACAATGTTGAGGGAATTATTTGTTTAGTAGAGTGATGGCGTTCAGGAAAAAGACTGTTCTTCTGTCTAGTTGTTCTGGTGTGCGGTGCTCTATAGTGTCGTTTTGAGGGTAAGAGTTGAAACAATTGATGTCCAGGATGTGATAAGATGTCCAAGATGGTCTGTAAATATTTTCACAGCCCTCTTTTTGACTCGTGCAGTATACAGGTCCTCAATGGAATTTCACTTGCAATGATTGTTCTTGAATCCCAGTAAAGGAGTTACTAGTATTCACCGGAGCTTGTGCTGAAACTGGGCTCTTTCACCAACAGAATTTCCACATTAGTGATTGACCTGGGTATTACTTAGCTGCTCCCACTAGGTAGGGAAGAGTATAAATCACCTGCTGTGGGAGACTCGTTCCCCAGCCACTAGCATTTTATGAAGCATAGGTCTATGCTGATACAGGTAGTCCCTGACATACAATAACTAAGACCAAAATTTCTTTGCTAAGTAACACAGTTGTTAAGTGAATTTTGACCCATTTTACAAGCTTTCTTGCCACAGTTGTTAAGTGAATCACTGCCATTAAGTTAGTAACATGGTTGTTAACTGAATCTGACTTCCCTATTGACTATGGTTGTCAGAAGGCTGCAAAAAGCTGATCACATGACTCTGGGGACATTGCATCTGTTATAAATGTGAGTCAGTTGCCAAGCAACTGAGTTTTGATCACGTGACCATGGAGATGCTGCAATAGTCATTAAGGGTGAAAAATGGTTGTCACTTTTTTCAGTGCTGTTATAACTTTGAACAGTCAATAAATGAACTTGTTATAAATTGAGGACTACCTGTACTCAAAAATTAACAAGTCTTCTTTGTGGCATAGAATTTAAGAGTATGTACACCCCTCTATCCAGGCTGGAGCTCTCCAAATGTGTTGGGTTTACCATGCCCATAGAGAAGTTAGTGGATGTCCAATTCACTAATTCAGAATGGTTTAGATACAGATTAACAGAGTTGGAAGGGACCTTGTAGGCCATCTAGTCCAACCGCCCACCCAAGCAGGAGACCCTACACCATTTCTGACAAATGGCAGTCCAAATCTCTTCTTGAAGGCCTCCAGTGATGAAGCTCCCACAACTTCTGAAGGTGAGCTGTTCCATTGGTTGATTGCTCTCACTGTCAGAAAATTTCTCCTTATTTCCAGGTTGAATCTCTCCTTGTTCAGTTTCCATCCATTATTCCTTGTCTGGCCTTCATGTGTCTTGGAAATAGCTTGACCCCTTCCTCTCTGTGGCAGCCCCTCAAATACTGGAATACTGCTTTATCATGTCTCCCCTGGTCCTTCTCTTCACTAGACTAGCCATGCCCAGTTCCTGTAACCGTTCTTCATGTTTTAGTCTCCAGTCCCCTAATCATCCTGGTTGCTCTTCTCTGCACAATTCGATTTGCTTGAGAATACACTTGTCAAACCTGACTCGACTCCATAGCTACTTTCACTCCCAGTTTTGCCAAAGTGACAGGAGTAGGACGATGAATTTCTAAGGGGAGGGGAGAGGGGGGGGAAGACTATGGAATACAAGAGAACCTTCTGTTGCCAGAGAGACATTATCTATCAAGGTCAAGTTATGAAGAATATTTGACTGGCGCAGACAGTTTTTCCCAAAGCAAAAGAACTTAACTCAATTGGTGAAATATGAACTGTGGGTGGCCCAGAGTGGAAAAGGGGAGTTACCTAATGTGGATTTTTAACAGGAAAACCCTCAGAACTGATTTTGTTTCTGCTGTTTTCCTTAGATGGATCTTTCAGTAAAGCTACACCCTTGGTCAGTCTAAAGAACCGTGAGGTTTTTTTGTCGAATGTGCCAAATGGGACGGTTGACAACTCTCCTACCAAATTTAAAGATAGGGAGAAGATTATTTTCCTATCACTGCACAGGACGTTTTCAGACAACCAGCCTTTCTGTTTGCCAACCATTCTTAATCAAGTTGAAAATGCATCTAGGATTGATCTGGACTGGCCTAACTTTTTCAGGTCTATTTGTACATTATTATAAGCACGTTTAGGTTTACCTGACTGCCTGTCTACAATGCTTGCAAGGAATTACCAGTCAATCAGTATAAGCTGTTCCTAGTTAACAGCTGAGCATAGATAAATGTTAAGGACTCAAGATTTGCTTAACTGACCGGTAACTGAGTGCCTTAACCTGCCTTCTTTGGTCCATTCCTAAGTACATGTCTCTTTCCCTTTTCACAAAACTAAAATTGCTAGCATTTCTGCACTTGACATGACTTGCTTCAAAAATCCCCTAGAACTGGCAGTTCTCCATTGTTTTTGACTGCAAGCCTTGGGTTTATAATCTCATGCAAGCAAGGGGAGATTTTTGTCTGCTAGAAAAAGAAAGTGCTTCTCTGATTAGTTCATATTAGCTTTAAATGTGCAATTGTAAACCACCTCATTTGGACTTTAAATACCCAAATAAGTGAATGCGATTCAGTGTTTCTGCCTCTCCAGAGGCTCACAGCATTTGGGACATTCAGATAAGAGAGAAATCCTGCCTGTTCAATCCTTCCACCCAATTTCATTTCTGTGACTTTGTAAACAGCTGCTTTTCATTCACTATTATATTTATCTCTTGCTTTGGCTTGTGGAATTTAGGATAACTTTTTCTTCCCCATTTTTTCCTGTACAACTACTCTGTGAAGTATGTTGGACTAAAGATAGACTAGTTTGAACTCAATGAACTTGTATGGCTGACAGTGTCTAATCTAGTAAACTACTATCCTAATCTGGCTCTTTGTGACGCTGGTTACTTTCTCATGTTCCCTGATGACTGAAGAGCAGACTACTTATGAAAGGTAACTTCAGCTATCAGCAGTTATGGCCATAAAGAGATGGGCAGCATATTCTTTTAATAAATGCATTAAATTTAATTAATAATAAGAAATGGAAGGCTAATTTCCCAAACATTTCATATAGTAACTAATCATTTTTCTAAATTATGGGCTTTGCAGAGAACCAGATTCAAAGGAGAAAATGTGATTCAGAGTGCATGCACCAGCTTCTAGGAACTCCTTAAAGCAGCTGCATCTTTTCCTGAACCCAAGCAATTGTTCTCTGCATTGACCAACAGTCTCAGGAAAAAACGACCGTTAGGTTTCAGCTCTTTCTTACAATGTCTCTTCCCATGCAAACTCAGGAATGCATTTTGTCATTTGAATCCAGATCTCTGCACAATCTTAATATACAGTTTTCAGCTGTACAAAGTGCTTCAGCCCTTACAACAATCCTGCAAATTGGAAGATGACTATTCACAGCAGAGCAGTGTGATTCTCATGGTATCAGAGAAGGTCAAAACTAAATGAATTTAGGTGACAGCTCAGTTAAACAGGCCTTTTTCTGCACCATGTTTGTC
>JAEANM010024956.1:0-11040 GCA_017656035.1 Myanophis thanlyinensis | reverse complement strand
ACAGACAGACAGACAGACAGAGAAATATGAGATGCATAGGTAGCTGTCATACAAGTCAGACATGAGCTAGCCAAAGGTAGATAATGAAGAGAACCAGGAAACAGAAGAAGGAAATTTACCTTTTATCATTGATGACATCAAGACTTTCAGTTATGTAGAATTGTATATTATGCTCAAATGTGGAATTTATTAAAAACTAATTGGTATACAAGGATGTCTAATTATTCTTCTGAGAAAGATTCACAATGAACAAGTAATTGCTTTAAGAATTAAATTTGGAGAAGGAGAATGGTTCAGAAGAGAGAAGAAAGTAAACAAGAATATCTACTGCCCAAATATCTGTTTAACTTATAATAGTAAGTATAATGTTATAGTGGCAGACTGAAATTGAAAGAGCTGGCAGCTGGAATAAAAATTGGAGGTACAAGTATTAGGAACTGGAGATATTTTGGTTTGATTTTAATGTACACTGTGCAAAGTGAGTTTGGAGTTGGGTAGTGCCTAAACTGAGTAAATCAAATTAAGATGCACACAGCAGCATGTTATAAAATAAAAGTAAAGAAAACTTAGAAGAAAATGCTGTGAAAGTAAAAATGGAATGTGAAAAATCCAAGTTAATTAAATATTAAGAAAGTAAAGATATTCTCAGCATAGAATTCACATGGCAAGAAGTGAAAGTGGTAGTTCCCCCCTCTTTTTTGTGGGGACTCAAGAACAGATAAAAATGGATGTTAGAGAAGTAAAGATGTTAGTTCTAGGCAACAAAATAAGGCTAAGAACACTAACAAAGATCAAAACTTTCATTCAGTGTAAGGTGTGGCTGTGAAAACTGATACAGAGAGAGAATGAAAGAGATATGTATAATATACCTTTGTATTGGAGACATTTACTAAGAGTACCATGGATTTCAAATAAAGTTTGGCTGTCTGCTTCAGACATGTGATCAAGCAGATGATGGACTAGGAAACAAAGGTTATGCTTGGTAAAACTGGGGGAAGTAGAAAGGGAAGACATCTAATAAGGTGGATGAACATGATCAAAGGGATTACTGGAGCACCCATGGAAGATTTATATAGTAGCTATATAAAGTCAGGTCAAGGTGGTGAGCTTATATCCATATAGTCTCTAGAAGCTGAACCTGATTAAAAGCAACTAATTAACCCTGTAACATTCCAGTCTCTGTAGAACATAATATGCCCTCTATAAATAAATAGAGCATATCTTCTTCACTTGCTATGTTGTGCTGAATGTCGCTTCTAATTTTTATAGTAGCACAGATCATTAGATATGTACATTGTCTTTTCTCCACGTTCACAGTATAATGCTCCATAAGATGTTTTAGTAATGAAGGTGTACCTTTCTGAGACTACTAGTCCTTTGTATCCAGAGGTGAAATTCAGCCTGTTGTAGCCGGTTTGGCAGAACTGGTAGTAGGTTTGAAATTGGCCCCGCCCCCCCTCCCTCCCGAGCCCCCCTCCCTCCCGAGCCCCTCCCTCCCTCCCTCCCGAGCCCCTATTCTTACTTATACATGCTCTGTTTTTTTTTACTCACCTAAATCAGCTGTTTTGAGTGTCTGTGGAGCCTTCTTGATGATCCCCGCTGCCTCTGGAGCCTCTAAAAATCACTAAAAGTGCCACGCTGCAGCATGATTGGTGCGCATGCGCGCGCACCGAACCAGTAGGAAAACCGGTCAGATTTCGCCCCTGTTTGTATCCTATTTGATACCTCTGAGAATAATAATGCCAGAGTGCCTCAAATATTTGCACTAAATTTTTCTTATGAAAGTAGCTACTGCAGACCTACCAAAGTAATAGCAATAGCACTTAGACTTATCTACTGCTTCAAAGTGCTTTATAGCCCTCTCCAAGCAGTTTACAGAGTCAGCATATTGCCCCCCCAATGATCAGAAGGATGGAAGGCTGAGTCAACTTTGAGCCTGGTGAGATTCGAACTCCCAAATTGCAGGCAGCCAGCAGCCAGCAGAAGTAGCCTGCAGTACTGCATTCTAAACATTGCGCCACCTCAGCTTATAATACTCTAAATGTTTTGTGCCTATTTTTCTGAAAGTCAGAAGTAAATTGCAAACGATGAATGCATATTAGTGAATCTCTGTTTTGTTTTTCTGGCTTTGTGTGACCCAAATTTGAGGTAGATGTTAATTTATGCAATTCAAGATACTGGTTGCTACCTACAAAGCCCTACACAGCACAGGGTCTGAAGGATGATCTGTCTTCCATAGTATCTGCCTGGCTAGTTCAATCTTGCAGACTTGATACACTCCAGGTTCCATTCATTAAACAATGCCACCAATCAGGATTCCAGAAACATACCTTCTTAGTAGCAATACAAATGAGTCTCCTCCCAAAATTCAAACAGCCCCCATTTTCAAATGACCCTGAAGAAGAGGCTCTTCACCTGGGCCTTTGGTAAGCATAGCTGATGCCCGTTTCTTCCTTTTCCTTCCTCCCGTCTGGTTAGTTTTCTTTGCCATCTTTGTTCTTTTGTGCTGTTTTTATATTGTAACTTGTTTTAAATGTTTTTTTTAACCATTGTAAACTGCCCGGAGTTATTGGCAGTTGAGCAATACTTGACAAATTATTAAGTTTAAATATAACACAGCTGATTTGAGTTATGTGTGTATAAGACACAGTAACTGGAATCAAAGTGTATGTGTGAAGGGATTTCTTCTGTAAGACTACTTTTAAAGGGAAGGTCAATGTTCTGCCTGACTATTGGGAATTTAAAACATCTCATTTCTCTATTTAATGGATTTAATTTGTGTGCCTGCAGCCTCTCATTATCTAGCACTATGTAACTGAACTGAAACCACGTTTGTTCCTCCTTCTGTTTTTTTAACTTTGTACACTCTGGCAACCTTGAGTTAAGCTAAGAAAAAAAATTAGCTTGAAGCTTGTTTGTTTTTCTCATGGTCAGTATGGCTGTTTTTGCTTTTTATAAGACTTCCTGCAATTTATTGGAAACATTTCATCTTGTATGCTGCCTCGCATATGGTAGAGGACAATCCATGCAAACATTTGGCTGAGCCAAAACAGATTAGTATGTCGACTTGACATTTTATTTTTTTACTTGCTCATTGTAGTTCATACTCCTGTAAGTCTCACCTCTGGAGAATGAAATCATACATAACATTCACTATGAGGGTTTGTCTCATTTCTTACAAATAAGCTTTGCGGTTGAGATCTATATTTTACTGCTAATTTTGTTGTCAAAAATCTTAAAATCTTTTAGAAACGTGTTTTTCAATCTGTCATTACCCAAATCTGGTGACAGTATCAGCTTTTGAGATAATGGAATCAAGAATTTTCATTGGTGCCCAAAAGTTTCAATTCACAGCATAGAAGATTGTTTAAATGACCAATCTCATGAATTGTTAATCTGTTCATACACTTTTGAATTACAACGTTTTCTAATTGTGCTCAGTTTGCACTTCTGTAAACCTTTTAGCTAACTGTTACTCTTTTTTCCTGTACAAAGTAAAGATACTTAAAGGAATTATTTAGACATTGCCAAAGCTGGTGTGTTTTGATTTCTCTAGCTCAGCAGATCTGGAGCCAAATCCGGGTTTCTTTCACATATACAGTATAATAGTCCTCAGTAGAAAGGGGCAGTTTGGCAGGATAAGCAGAAAACGGAAGAGGCATGGTTAATGCTTTGTTTACCAATCACTTAATCTGTAAACACTTGCAGTATAAATTCTTCAATTTGTATTTCAATTAGAGCAATACATTTGCATCCCCTTTTAAATAATATGCAGGATTAAATCATATGTATGATATGTGCTGATTTCTACTTGACAGTAATATGTTTGTAGGAGTTCCTTGCATGTCAGCTCTTCCATGTGAGAAAGCAGATCTGAGTTAAAAATAAAACTGGCAATACTCAAGTGTAGAACACTTTTTGAAGGAAATGAAACAACCTGTGTGTGTGTGTGATTATTTAAATAAATAAAGTACAGAAATTCCAGCTGAAAGGATAATTGTGCATGTTTGTATTCAAAATAAACCTTTTAGAGAATCTTCTACCTTGGCCTCCTGCCCTGTGAGAAGAATATTAAATTGCAGGATCCAATCTGGGTTGGCCTAACCTAGAGAGAATTTCCCTGAAGATGGGTTCCAGTATGAGTCTGAAAGCTCAGAAGACTGGTCCCAGTGACTGACCCAGATTGGATCCTGCAGCCTTATCCTGGGACATGTACATTTGCCTTCATTCATGAGAATTGTTAAATTGTTTATTTCTAAATAGAGTATTATTCCACTTTATTTTTTTTCTTGAATTCAGAAAATAAAAACTTACACAAAGTTAATTGTGTTAACTTCAGATTTTGGTCAGAAGCTTCTTTCTATAAAGTGCCTTTCTTATATAGCGGTGTGAATGTATATTTTCTTGATTCAGTTCAAAATATTACTGTTATCCTATATAACAACACTGCCCATCATACTAAAATCCATGAGTCGTATGTGAGTAGTTTAGTAATTTAGGAATGGCATTTTGTATTATCTCCCAGTTTTAGAGTATAGTAGATAATTCTCCCTTTCCCTGTCCCCCACACCTCTCTCTCATGTGTGTGTGGTTTCCCATTGCCTCCTTCTTGGAGCTGAGAGGTAGTGATGGTCCAAACTTAACCAGCAGGTTTTGTGCCTAAGCATCTCCCAATTTCTGGACTCATGCCACAACTTCTACACCAAACTGGCTCTTTAATTCTTTGATGTCTTTTAATTACTTTGTCTTTTGTTGCTATGCTACATCTTTTAATATGGTCTTCATGGTTTATATATGATATTGAATTATTTTGTTTTTAAGGATTTCCTCTGTATTTTTATTTATAACTATTTAGACTTCTAGCCAAAAATAATGTTGCAAAGACATAACAAACCAAATGATTGGTTTTCTATTAAAACAGAAAGTCTGGGCCTTAATAAAGGCTATGTTATATTTTGAATTATTGGAACAGATTAATTCTTTCATAGAATATACTTATTTACTGACCCAAAATGTCCATTTTGTTTGCATATAGTGCCATAGTGTTTGTGTATAATGTGTGTATAATGAGTGACTCTTACTTTTTGCAATGTTTATATAACAACCTAATTTTAAATTAATTCTACTTCAAGACCTCAAGAACGTAATGATTTGACTGATAACTGTTCTTAAATATTCAAAGATTATTTCAAGTACCAAAAGTGGTATCCCGGGTATTTAATGCATCTTCTTATCCATGTTTGTTGATCATTGAGTTTTATTGCTTTTAACATGCATAACTCTGCAGCCTTCACAATTTTATTTAGCTTTTTTTATTTACAACACAAAATTCAGGTGACTCAAATCCTACAAAAAAAGCAGAACTACTTCCTATAGCATATGGCAAAATGTCTTACGTTGTTAATAACAAAAGGAAAAACAACCAACTCTACAAAAATAATGTTGGATGCTGTAAATACAGAATTTCACTATGAATAAGAAGCAAATGATAATGGAAAAGTAAACAGGTCAGAATTATGGACGGGAAGTAATAAAATGAGATTCAGTTGGAAAAATATAGCTAAAGGAAACATTATTATAACATAATTATTTAGCAGAAGAAATGTCTTGGGAGAAAAAAATAATTCTAGCAAGTATAATTCCTCCCTCCTTCCCTGCAGCTGGAAAGCATGTTACTCTACCAAAATACTGTACAGTAAGTGAGAAATTACTTTTTTAAAGCTATCACTGAGCTAGTAAGATAGGATGTTTAGCTGGTGAGAGGCTTTTTGATGAGAATATTTGTACAAAATAATGTTTGAAGAATAAGAAAGAGAGGATTGGGTGGACTAGGGGATGGCTTGACGACTGAGAGATTGATAAAAGGGCAATGGGAAGATGGAAATATAAAGGATGGAGAGCTGATCTTGACCCTTTTAGAAAGATAAACATAGAATGGAATCATGACCGGATGGTGGCAGAAATAGGGGTCATTTCCACACTAACAATTAATAATGATGTCTAGAGTCATCTGTCTCCAAATAACTTTAGTAACAGTAATGGAACGATCCTTTATATCACCTCAGTGATGAGTGAGTGATGCTATGAAGACACTGTTAATCTCTAAAGCAGAAATGACCAAGCAATAAGAGCTTATGAAGCCTGAGAAGACGTTATGTAGATAAAGAGAAACAATGCAGAAGACCCAGCTCGGAAAACAGATCCTACACAGTGACATGCAGTCCAACAAAGACTACTCAGAATAGTAGAAGCTGGAACAGACATTCAAGATCAGACAGTGAAGGAATCCTGAACTAGAGGTTGGAACAACAATCAAAGCAACAGAAATTTAGAAGCACCTTTGATAGTAATTTCCTAAGAGTAATCTGTATAAAGATATAGATTGAATATAAAAATATACAACCATTGATTGAATTTGGTAGTATAAATACTGAGAATTCTTGCATGAAAGCGAAGGACTAAAAGATTACTCTGAAGAATAAGTAATAGATATGTATAAGATAAATAAAATGATGAAGTAGAATATAATTATAAAGGAAGACTATGAAAGGCACAAAAATATTGTTTTTTGTAACCAACTGACACACTGTAAGCATAGAACTGGATGATTCGATTTTTTTGTTTTTTTTTCTATTTTTTTTTAATGTGTATGTTTTTTTTTCTTCTGTATTTTTGTATGTTTGTCTTAAAAATAAAAAACCTTTAAAAAAAGAAATTTAGAAGCACCTTTGATAGTAATTTCCTAAGAAGTGGGGTGGGGGAGATCATCCGTGGTTTTGGGGTGACTTCTCACCAATATGCAGATGACACTCAACTGTATATTTCCACCCCAGGCCACCCCAAACGAAGCCATCGAAGTGATGAGCCGTTGCCTGGAGGCCGTGCGGAATTGGATGGGCCAGAACAGACTTCGGCTCAAGCCAGCCAAGACTGAGTGGCTGTGCTTTTCTGCGCCCAGATACAGCCAGCTTAAATTATCGCTGGCCATGGGGGGTGGGAATTCTATCCCCACAGAAGGGGCTCGCAATTTGGGATGTACGGCTGTCGATGGACGACCATATCGCAGCCATCTCCAGGGGGGCCTTCTATCAGGTCCGTAGGATAGCCCAGTTGCGACCTTTCTGGATCGGGGTGCTCTTCGCATGGTCACTTCTGCCCTGGTAACTTCCTGTCTGGATTATGCCAATGCTCTCTACATGGGGCTCCCCTTGAAAAGCATCCGGAGGCTGCAGTTAATCCAGAATGCAGCTGCACGGGTAATTATGGGAGCCTCTAGGAGCTCCCACGTTACACCTTTCCTGCGCAAGCTGCACTGGCTTCCTGTGGCCTTCTGGGTGCAGTTCAAGGTGTTGGTGCTTACCTTTAAAGTGCTCCATGACTTGGGACCTGGGTACTTATGGGACCGCCTGTTGCCATTGTCAGCCTCCAACCGACCAGTGCGCGCCCATAAGGTTGGCCTCCTCGGGGTTCCATCATCAGGACGGTGTCGTCTGACAGCCCTGAGGGTATGGGCCTTCTCTATGGCAGCACCCTCCCTGTGGAATGAACTCCCCTTGGAGATTCGTACCATTACGGATCTCCGGTGTTTCCGACGTGTCCTGAAGACCCATTTATTTCAACTAGCTGGCCTAGCCTGATACCTGGGATTCTTAAATTTAAACTTAATCCTATTTTAAATGTAATTAATTTAAACTAAATTTTTAACTGTTTATATTTTAATCGTTTTTAACTGATTTTAATTGAAATTTAAATTATATGATAATGTTTTAACTTAGACAGCCTCTATTTAATTATTTTAATAGGTTTTAAATTGTTTATTGTATTCATGTTTTATTGGCTGTGCACCGCCCCGAGTCCCTAGGGAGAGGGGGCGGTATATAAATCAATCAGTCAATCAAACAATCAAACAAACAAACAAACAAACAAAAGTAATCTGCATCCGCTGTAGGTTGCAGAGGTAGAGGGATACCAGGTAGCTCAGGAGTCCAGCCACAATAACTAACTGTGAAGGACTAATTTTAATGTCGAATTCAGGGGTGCCAGATATGTAACTAAGTGTACATATATAACTAAGCATAACTAAGTATAGTGAAGTTCTCAGCACCTCTAAAATGCTTGAGTGGCTGAGTTAATATATAGGGAAATTATGGGTCCTCTGGAAAGATTTAAATTGGGAAAGTGCAGGGAAGGTTGAGAGAAGAGTTATGGTTGATTGTTCAGAATTAGAATAGTGGATGAGTACAAGGGTGAAGTAGGAGATCTTGAGGATATTGTGTGGCTTGCTAAACACTACAACCTGTGCTAAATGAGATGTTTTGATAGCTGCTGCTGAGTGGGATCTTATAGAGAGCAGGGGAGAGGTTAAAAAACAATACACAGAATGGTAAAGTAGAAACAGTCTACAGAAATTGTCTTGGCCCCGTTTTCTATTCCGGTGGTTCCTCCTGGACTCACGGCTTTTGCTGGAACAAGAGGAAACCATAGTTTGGACCTTTAACTGATTTAGACTCATGTATCAGATATGACACTAGTGCAGGGATGTCAGACTCAAGGCCCAGGAGCCAAATTCAGCTTGTGGGGTGTTTAGAGCTGGCCTGTGGGGCTGCCCTGGAAACAGTGAAGGACCGGTCCACAATGTCTCTTGCAGCAAAAATGAAGTTCAGGAGGGCTGCGTGTGGTGGCCCTTTTCACTGGCAGAGGGCTGCAGGAGGCTGTCACAGTTGAAAATGGAGTCTGGGGGGATCACAAGGGCCCCCCGAGTTCCGTTTTCACTGGCAGAGTGCTAGCAAAACAAACTACTAGCAAAAATGGATCCACCCTATCCTGCCCAGGCCACCACAGGTGCCCCCGACACAAGTGATGTCAACTTGGTAATGGCCATGCCTCCTCCCATCCCGCCCCAAGGTCAAACACAACCCTGATGCAGCCATCAATGAAATCGAGTTTGACACTCCTGCACTAATGGGTCCAGGACGTCCTGAAGATGGTAACTTATGCTGTAATCAATGCAACATACTCAGTGTAGGGCTATATAGAATATGTTGGATTGCTGTTAACATATTCTATGTAGAGCTTCTTCTTAAGATGAACTAGAAGCCCTAGTTGATTTCAAATGCAACAGTCAGGTATTTTACTATTGCAATGTTATACCTAACCTGCAGTCTTTAGTTATCAGTAGGTTTCTGAACCTAATTCAAAGTCCTGATTATTAACTATAAAGCTGAAAATGGGGTATTGCTGGGATAGACAGAGAGATTGCTGTTCCAAACATGATTTCACATGTTGCCTCTAGAAGTACGGCTACAACTTTTCACATTTTGTAATGCACTGAAAATTTGTTTGGTGAGTGGCCATTTAATTAAACTATTGTGACTGTGACTACTTGGAATTTTTAATAATTTGCAGTCCAGAGGTTTTTTTTTTTAAAGATTTGAATTATATATGCCATTAAGTAAGTAGATAAATAAATTGTGAGCTGTACAAATAAAGGTATTCTGACTTAATAAGATCATAATAGTCTGTTTTCCAGACAGTACTTGAACCATCATTTATTGAGCTAAGTAAAGTTTCTGGATTAGTTCAAGGATAAACTTGAAAATATTACACCATTCTATTACACACACACAAACACATATATATTCAAATTTTATATACATGATAATATAAGCAGAAAGAGGAAACAAAGCTATCAGTGTCTCTGTCCATATCAAGTTGCAACTAGCTGGATGTGATGAAAGAAATTCTGCGGCATGAACAAACCAATGACACCATACTTTATATCTCTAAATCTCATTAATTCACTTATCCTGATGGAACCTAAAGCATAACTACTGTAAAAGCAACCAGAAACTCAGCCTATTGTCTTCTGACCATCCAGATACACTTGGAAATATCCCAAGACCTGCACCCAAATTAGAAAGCTTCAGAAAAGTAGCCTAGTTTGTGTATTGAAAGCCACAAGGACTCCAGAAGAATCAATAATGTCTTGTTCGCTCTATTTCTTGCTTTTGTTTTTAAAAGAAAAAAAAATCAGAAATATTGAGCCTGACTAGTTGAATTAAGATGATTTTGGTTTAAGACAACACTGTTGTTGTTTTTTTGTCTAGTGTGGTAACTTTTGAAAATGATCTAGTCCTTTTCAAAGAGCTAAGAAATGTTTGTTAATTTTCTGCTCATCCCCAAAGACTTATAACAGTTTATAAGGTACCCAGATCTTGGTTTATCCTCAAAGTCTGAAAAGTAGTTTAGATTGTGACAGGGTGACTTGTCTAAGGCCATCCAGGAGCCCTATTATTTCCACATCAAGTCTCTGCCCACATTGTAAATAGGAAGATTAGAAGGTATCTGTATGTGAGGGGAAGAATATCAATTTTATGTTTATAGAAGATGGAGCCTCTCTGTTTCCCTGCAAACAAAGGAAATTCTCCACATAAGAGCAAGTAAGCCATACTATGCCACTGCTATTGGTTTTTATGTAGATAAAGTTTATTAGCAGTAGCTCAATAGCAGCATGTGTTCCTGGATTGTTTCTTGTTTGAAATAGTCTTTAGGGAGATGAAAGTGAAATAGAAACTAGAAGCTGATTGCTGAATTAGAGATAAGGAACTTGAGTAAGTATGGAAATGGGAAAACAGATTAAGATCTAGGTGTATTCAAGATTAAATTAGTAAGAAAAAAATGTGAGAGAAAGAAACTCTGTGTATATAGATATATTCTGCAATGATGTAAACAATATATATGTTTTCGTAGATTTTCACAGATGCAGGCATGCAGGTCCAGCTCCATTCGGGTCTTTTCCCATGTAAGTTTGAGAATATCTTCGCAACGTTTCGGCGAGGTCCCACTCGCCGTCTTCAGGCTGGTGCCTTCTGCTTTGTGCCAGAGCAAGCAATGTGTGACTGGAGCTGCTGTCTATCTATAAATACTGGTGGGAGGGCATGGTCTGCTGGGTTGGTTGACTGTGCTGCTGTCTCTTGATTGGTTGATGGAGTTAATATTGGTATAATGGGCTGTGTGATGGCCTTGTGAATTTTGTTGTGG
>JAEANM010024955.1:0-11040 GCA_017656035.1 Myanophis thanlyinensis | reverse complement strand
AGAAAGAAAGAAAGAAAAACATATAACATTAAGTAGCTTGGGTATCATTAATTGACTACTTAATTAGAATCTATGAGAGTGGGAATCTCGGTTAAACACCCTCAGAACAGTGCCTGGTTTTAGCTTCTGTGAAATTGTAATGTTAATTAGAAGGAAGCTAATTAATCAACCCAGAACGTGATTCAATTGAGAGCATTACTGGAGACATCTTCAACGTGCCTTCCAGGCGGAAGCCATCCTTTCTGGTGCTAGAAAGCGGCCAAAGTTACTTATTCCGCATCAGTAATGAGACTTGGATTGTTTAGTGACTGGTTTTTACTTAATACACACAAACCACCCGGAGTTAAGAATTGCTTGTAATTTTTGGAACAAGGAGCGGCACGTTGGACTAAACTGATCACCAACACTGGCTGGCTCTGACTTCTCTGGTAATTTCCTTCCTTAAAATTAGCATTTTCTGTCCAGTTAAAAACAAAACAAAACAGAAATTATTTCCTCCATGTTCTGTAGGCTGCTGACTGTTATTGATGAGAGGATCTATAGATACATCATCCTGATCTAATAAACCCCAGTTTATGTACAGATGTAAAAAAAAAAGGACACCAACATCTACAAAACGCATCTTGGATATATGACACACTCATATTCCCATGTGCATGCGTGTACGTGTGCACACCCACAGAGAGAAATGTGTAAATCTCTCGGTTACACGAAGCCAGCCCATGCGCAAAGGGCCTCACCAGATTTTATTTAAGATGCTGGCAAACAGATATTTGCAGAGCTCCAGGTTTTGGCAAGAATTCCTCAAGTTATGTCCCAAATTTTTGTCGCCGAGCGAGACGTTGGTTAAGCAAACTTAGCCCCATTTTGCAACCTTTCCAGCCGTGTTTGTTAAGTGAATCGCTGCCGTTGGTAACACGGTTGTTAAGTGAAACAGGCTTTCCCATTGACTTGGCTTGTCAGAAGGTCAGCCCAGGACAACGCAACAATAATGGTCGTAAATGTGAATCAGTTCCCAAGTGTCTTCATTCAACCCCATGACTGGGGTTGCTTCAATGGTGGTTAAGTGTGAAAAGCGGTCATAAGTCACTTTTTTCAGTGATGTTGTAACTTCGAACGGTCGCTAAACCAATTGTCGTAAGTCGAAGGCTACCTGTGTAGAGATGTTCACAAGCTTTGCTTCATGGTACCTTCGTCCAAAGGTGAATAAGTCCCTCACATATTCACCTATTAGCAAATATTGCCTATAAGGTAATTCCCCTCGTTTTTCTTCTGAAACTTTCTAAAGATCTTTTGGAAGCAAGAATCTATCTCCAGGTAGTCGTCAACTTACAACATTTCACTTAGCGGCCGTTGAAAGTTACAACGGCACCCCCCCAAAAAAAGTAACTTTTTCACACTTAAAAATAGTTGCAGCCTCCCTGTCATTGTCCCGCGACCCGAATTCAGACGCTCGGACACCTGACTCGTATTTACGACTGTTGCGACATCCGGTGTGTGTGTGTGTGTGTGTGGTCACATGATCCTCTTTTGGCGACCTTCTGATGAGCGAAGTCAAGTGGGGAAGCCAGGGTGAGTAACCAGGTGAGTAACTTATCAACCGCGGTGAGATTCACTTAACAAACCACCATGGCAAGCAAAAAACAGGCCGTCAGATGATGGAGCAAAACTCATTTTACAACTGCCTTGCTGATGCGCAGAGATTTGAACCGCTCCAATGGTCCTAAATCGAGAATCGCCTGTCCTGGGCAGAGGTGAAATTCAGCTGGTTCGCACCCGTTCTATAGAACCGGTGGTAACAATTATAAGCAGTTTGGAGAACCGGTTATTAGAAGAAATCAACTTTTGGTTTTTGTTTTTTTTCCCACTTTGCAGGATTAATCCTGTAAAGATTAACTTGACAGGGTTAATCCTGTAAATAAGGCAGTTGTTTCTAGCTTAATCTTTATTGCCTTGCTCACAGAAACTGCCTCTCCCCTTATGACATTGTAACTTTGGTGAAGTTTAACTCTGTGCTGGGGGATGTTTAATCCTTTGGCCACGCCCATAGAACCGGTAGTAAAAAAATCGAATTTCACCACTGGTCCTGGGTGCAAAATGAGATTATGGGGGGGGAGAAACCCCCAAAGAGGCAATCAGATGGATCTAGATTAACCAGGAGAGGGCGACCTAGACACAGTGGACACAACTGTCTACAGGAGGGACCTTCAGGGAAAGATCCCCGTGTCGTGTCCCCGAAGGAACGTTGTTGGGGACTGGAAACCCTGAAAGGGATATGAAGGGGGTGGGAATAAATGGAGGTCCACTCACCTGCTCTCGCTGCATTCTTTCTTCTCCCTCACGTTCAACCACTTCCGAAGGAGGAAGCGTTTGCGCCGGGGAGAGGCGCTCGGCGTGGAACAGTTGGACCAAGGGGTGTCCTCGTCGCTGGAGGGCGTGATTTCGATGGCGGGAAGCTGAAGGAACTCCTTGGAGGAAGAGGAAGAGGCAGCTGCGGGATGCTGCTCTTCGGCACCCCTCGCCCGGCGCATCCTGAAACGCTTTCGGCGCAAGGTCGGCGTAGAGGAACTGGACCAAGCATGGCCGTGCTCCACCACCTGTGGCTCTGACACCTGCAGCAAGGGCAGCGGAAGCATCTCGCTCATCTTGGCTGCAGGCATGGGGTCTTGGGTCAATTCCACTCCTTCCTTCATAGACTTTGCTTCTTCTCGCTTCGCGCCTGTCTTCTAGATCTCCCAAGAAACCAAAGAGCAAAAACGTACCTTGTTTGTTCTTTTCTGAGTTAGGGAGTTGAGATGCTTCCCTTCCTCTCCGTCGGCAAGAGATTGCATATTCCTCAGGTGGTCTCATCCATGGAGAAGGCCGGCTGCAAGTTTTTTTTTTTCCTTTTTTTCCAAGTCTGGGAACTCCAAGGCACAACTTTCTCACGCCTGGCTCTTACCGGAGCAGCCCCTGGTTTGTCACCCAGGACCAAAATTGAGTTGCTCGGCGTCTGTTTCCCTCTTCCCTCTCCTCCACGCCGCTCTTTCCTTGCCTGTGTGCGCAGAGCTGATGAATGGCTCCTCTGGAGCTCTGCCGAAAAGCTCTCATTGGGGTGCCTTCTGGAGGGACCAAACAGGAATCAATCGTGGAGGAGCTGCAGGGAGGGTTGGGAAGGAAAGGGGGGGGGGAATACCAGACAAACAGACAGCGAGGAAGGGAAGGGAGAGAGGGAGGGAGGAAGCAGTGATAGATGATAAAATCAGCAAAGGAGAAGAGGTGGGAGGGGGAGGTCCTACTCCCCCCCCTCACCCCTCCTGCCCCAGGCTGATGAGCTCAGACAGCTGCTGCTAATGTAGCCACACTCTGAAGTCCAAGTGACAAAGGTCTCAGTTACCAAGCATGTTGCTGCTGTGCCAATCAGCCATGGTGAAGGTTGGAGGTGGGTTTCTGGAAACAAACCTTCCCGACAAAACCATTGGCTGGATTCCCCATCCGGTCTCGGTCCCTTCCTGGGCTCGATGCCCCACTCGGGAGAAGGAAGGCCATGAGATGACCCTGAGCCCTTATCCGATGACATTTGGAGTTCTTTCTTTCTCCTTGAAAGCCACAGATGGTGGGGTCAAAGGAGGCCAAACGCATGAAAAATAAATAATATCTCTTGATGCATCCTTCCCGGCCACAGTTTGAACGACTAGAGCCGTGATGGCGAACCTATGGCACGGGTGCCACAGAGCCATCTTGCTGGGCATGCAAGCCAATTTACCTCCATCTGAGCATGCACATGCAATTGCACATGAACACATGTGCGATTGCAGGGACCCAGCTGATCTTTGGGCCTCCGCTGTGCCATGTGCGTGATTGCAGCAGGAAATCCAGCTGGTCTTCGGAGCTATTCCCATGCATGCACACGTGATTGTTTGTGTGTGCCTGAGTGCCTGTGCACAGCATGCGTGCATTGCACATGCAATAGCTGCGTGCATGTGCAGATGGTGCAGTTGCACATGCAGCGCACGTGGAGGAGCCGCATGAAAGTGCGGATGGCAGGTGCAAAGCACATACTTTTCGGCACTCGGTAAGTAAAAGGTTCGCCCCCACTGTGCTAGAGGATCAAGGCTCACCCAAGTCCTTGAGTGAAGGACTCAAAGAACATAAGTTGAGACAAGCCAGAGATGGAGTAGATGACTTTCAAGGTCCGCCTGTTTCTGACCAACCATGAAAGGCAAAACAGGGAGTCAACATTTTGCATTTCCATGAACCACATTGAGCGGGGTCACGATTGCGTCATGCATCCTGACAAGAGTTTTCTAAACTTTGGGCCAGGGTTGATGGGGGAGGAGATAGTCATCACAGGGTGGAAAGAAGCGTTTCCAAAATGACATGTTTTTTCATGTCGTATCTCCTCTGGACCACAGGATGGAACATCTGGAGAAGACCTAAACTAATGTCCCAAATATATGGTAAGGATTCGTTTCAAGAGGAGGAAGGAAAGTTCTCTTGCTCTGCTAAGAGATGTTTGGGGTGAGAGTGGGAAGAAGACCGGGGGACTTGTATCGAGCATCTCCCCACCCTCTTGACCAAGGAAGTTCAACCAGATGAACTTGCCCCATTGTAACCCAAAAGCTGATGTTCTGCTTGACTTACAGTCCTTCAAGGGGATGATAGTTTTGGATGAGAGTCTTCTTCTTAGGCAAGATGAGCTTTTGCCCAGACAATCAACAAATGCCAAGAAGCTCATCAGAAGATCCAGGGAGGCTTCTTGGACTATTTATCGCAATTGGACATGTGTTTTTTGGTTAAGACAAGGAGAAACTCCACCATTACAGAGAGGACATATATGCCGGCCGACGCATCACCAACCCAATTGTTGGTAGGTCTCCTCTTTATGCCAGAATTCGGAGCAGAATTTCCATCGCTAAGTGAGGCTGTCGTTAACTCAGTTGTATCCAATTTTATCACCTTCCCTGCTGCAGCTGTTGACCGAAACGGCGGCGGTTAAAGCGAACCATGTGGTCAGTAAGCGAATTCAGCTTCTCCCCTTTGTCTTTCCTTGTTGGAAGCTGGCTGGGAAAATCAACAATGGCAATTGCATGAGCCCAGACTACCGCAAGAAACAGACAATCACCAACTGCCCAAATTTTCCTCACGTGAACACGGGGAACACTGCGACGGTCATAAGTGCAAGGACTGGTTGAAAGCCATCTTTTTTTCAGCGCCGTGGTAATTTTGAATGGTCGCAAAACGGATCGTTGGGAGTCAATGATGTGCCATTTATCCCTTTTTTTTACATGAGTTCATTTGAGATTTACAACTTACGACTGCCGTTGAGCCCAGAATTGATGTTGCTAAGTGAGAAATTGGTTAAGCACGTTGTGTCCCATTTTACGGCTTTTCTTGCCACGTTTGTAAGTCAGCAACAAAAGAGCTGGATTAAAGAGACCCTTGGCCATTTTTCACACTTAACGACCCACCGTTGCAGCATCCCCACGTGATCACGTGATCAAAATCCAGACCCTTGGCAACCGACTCGTATTTGCGACGGTCTCAGTGTCCCCAGGGTGTCTGTATGTGTCACATGGTCCCCTTTAGACTTATATACCACTTCACATGGCTTTTACAGTTCTCTCTAATTGGTTTAGAGTCAGCCTCTTGCCCCCAACAATCTGAGTCCTCATTTTACCCACCTCGGAAGGACAGAAGACTGAGTCAACCTTGAGCCTGGTGGGATTCGATCTGCCAAATTGCAGTCAGCCAGCAGTCAGCAGAAGTAGCCTGCAGTACCGCACTCTGACCACTGCGCCACCTTGGCTCTTATGGTGACTAAATGAATGGTTTTAAGTCAAGGATTACCTGTAGGTCATTACTGAAAGACAAAGAATGCTACAAAGACACCTTTCTAAGTAACCCCCTTAGAAACCCTGCCTCTCTAAATAGGTAGTCCTCAACTTATGACCACAACTGAGTCCAACATTTCTGTTCCCAAGCAAGACAATTCTTCACTGAAATTTGCCCCTTTCCACGACCTTTCTTGCCTTATTTGTTAAGTGAATCAATGCAGTTGTTAAATTAGTCACAGGGTTGTTAAGTGAATCTGGCTTCCCCGTTGGCTTTGCTTGTCAGAAGATCACCAAAAGGGTTCCCATCACCCAGGGACGCTGCAAGCGTGTATTAAAAAATACGAACCCGTGGCCAATTTTGACCACGTAACCATGGAGGATGCTTCAACAGACACATGTCTGAGAAAGAGTCATAATCAAAGGAGGAAGATTAAAGTCATAATCAAAGGCGGCCAAATCAGAGGAGGAGAAGATGTGGGAGTCAAGGTCAGCATTAAGGCAACCTGAGAGCTCCAAGGGGAAGAGAGAATGGAGCTGTCAGAGAGTGAGACAGAAGTAGAGCCTGGCCTGTCTGTCAACCCACCGATGGAGAGTCAACAGCCCCCAGGTTTGGAGGTGGCTGATGAGGAAGAGGAGGAACGGCTGGGCCCAGTGCCTGACGTGTGGATGCACAGAAGGCAGAGAAGAGGAGAGCAGTGGAAATCTATGGGCCGGTCCTTGGGATGGAAGAGCCACCATTGCTAGCAAAGCCCCACCCTACTCCTAGGGGGCAGAGATGAATAAATGTGGCAGACAACTATTCTCATCTCCCTGCCGGATGGACTTGTTAGCCTGTTTTGGGACAGAAACTTTTGCCAGGGTTGCTGACGCTCCTAATAAAGAAATCATTGATTGATTACAGAGGTTTTGTCACGTTTGGGGAGCTGGGTCAGAACACCCAACCTGGTCATTTTTGTAAACAAAAGCCTTCTGTTTTCTTGGATCTCTTTACATCTATTTATGCAAATATCCAGGAGGCACTGTGCAACTCACAGACACTGATTCTACAACCGAGCATTTCTGCAAAATGGCGGGTCAGAAAAATGTTCGATGCCTACGAATAATATTTTAAACGATTCTACTCGAAGAAGAGATGATTTGAGATAGAAAGAGAGAGAGAGAGAGAGAGAGAGAGAGAGATGGTACGTTGCTAGGCGGCGACGTGGTTTCGTTTATTTGGAGTTCAGCAATATGTCAACCATGGTTCACGAAATCACGATTTATACCAACGGAGCCTGTATGTGCACCTCTGTATACATGTCGATGTTTCCAAGCGAAGAATCGAGGTGTGAAATATGAATACCCTGCAAAATCTCTGCCGGGCAGAATTTTTTGTTTACTCGCATTGTAATTGCCTTCCTTTTGCTTTCTCTTTCATATCGACTTTAATCAGATGTTCTCACTAGAGTAATTAGCAAAGAAAGGAATTGAAATGCAGTTGAAGACTCGTTTGTAGAAAAGTCCTTTGGGGATGAGACCAGAGAGAGACACATATATCCACTCTGAAGCCCAGACTCTGTGTATTTCTCCAGACTCTGCAATAAATCAGAATTGATGTATCCACCCAGACAGCATCATTTACAATATTTATAATAAAGGGCTATATGGCAATTCCAGTAATTGTTTCCCAGAGGTTTGTGCTGGTTTTTTTTTTAAACCAATTAGTATTTTCCAACTGTTTGGAGAACGCAGCAACCTCATCCATCTCCCATACTTGCAAATAAGTTTTACCTACGTCATTAATCACAGGGGATCCAATGTACACAATACTTTCAGACAGCGTCTTCCTCCAGTTCTGTGAAAATATCTATCTAAGAAAACAGCCGCCACCTATCAAAAGTCACTAACACCCCCTTCCCAAAGAAATAAAGGTGGGCTAAAAAGTTTTATAAATAAATAAACAAACACGAAAGTCATAATCCAAATATGCATCATTGAACCTCCCAACTCAATGAATTCAGTGAGGCTCGTTTAGGAGGCGAGACGTAAAAGGAATGAATGGAAAGACATTTGATATTGTATTATTTATATATTATGATATATTATTATGACATTAATTCAAAATGTATTGTTAAGCGTGCTTCTGTGGAACATAGGTTCCAATAAAAAATAGTTTTACTCTACGTATAGTCCTTTCAGAGATACACCAACTGTATGTTTTCTTCGGTTACTCCAATATAGGCAGTCATTGATTTATGACCGCAATGGGGTCTAAAATTTCTGTTGCTAAGCAAGACATTTGCCAAGTGAGTTTTGCTCCATTTCACGACCTTTCTTGCCACGGTTGTTAAGCGGATCAGTGCAGTTGTTACGTTAGTAACTCGGCTGTTAAGTGAATCTGGTTTCCCCATTGACTTGGCTCATCAAAAGATCACAAAAGGGGATCATGTGATCCCGGAAAACTGTCATAAGTACGAGTCAGTTGCCAAAACATCGGAAATTTGATCACATGACCATGAGGATGGTACAAAGGTCATAAGTGCAAAAAAAAAAGGTTCATAAGTCACTTTTTTTCCTCCGCTGCAATTCTAAGGCTGCTGTTTTTTCGAGAGGCAACTGGACTTCTTGGTTTTCTTCAGCTCTTCGCCACTCTAATTTCAAACAGTCACTAAACGAATGGTTGTAAGTCAAGGACTTGTTTTTACTGATGTAAATCAAAACTAAGTTGGAGAAGAACCTGTTGGTCTCTCTCTCTCTCTCTCTTTTTTAAATCCCCTTTTCAATTGACTTTTGCTCACCTGGTAGAGAAAGGTGTGCCTTTGAATTTTTGCCTCTCCCTCCACAGTTGTGACACCTTCAGAATGTTCACACCTCCGCAATAAACTACGCACTTTTGAAAAGTAGATGTAGTTACCGCGTGAGGTTGTGAATCAACCCTTAATGCCTTTCTGGAACCAAAATGCCCCTTGGCACAGCTCTTTCCTTGCAAAATAAATAAATAAATGTGTTTAATGTGTTAAGCCCTGAAAACTATATCCCTAAAGAAGCAATCGGTTTCATTCCCTTGCCTTAGAGAAAGCTAATAAGGAGATACGTTTCCGACACATCCTGCCTGAATCCACAGGAATCACAGCCTTAGAAAAAGAGACCAACAGCTTTCCGTCCCCGTGGTAAACTCATTTTATATAACGAGCACGCAGAATATTGCTTCCCAAAATTTAGTTTTTCTCCTCTTAGGAGCTTGATTGCCCATAATCTCAGCAGAAGGGGCCGTAAGAGAAAAATTTCCAAAATCAAATGTATAGTCTACACTTGCGTGCGCCGTTTCCCTTTTGAGTTCTCCCTTCGACGGGGGAGCTACTCCGGGAAATAACTTTGCAGTGAAGGAGAGATTTTTTTAAAAAACGAATCTCTTCCTAGCTCGTGCGGAAAAAAGTAATCCTTGGACTGCTTTCCTTTTCAAACCAGGAGACCCTGCAAAAAAAAAAACAACTTTCCTGCCCATCGGATGTTCCCACCAAGGGGGTTTTATCGGGAACTCAGGTCTCTGCACTCGGCCTTCCTAGAAGAACACATTGTGCCGCAGACAGACGTATCATGTACCAATGCCACGCCGCTCCGATTTATTACCTCCGCTTCTCAAAAGCTTCTTAGCGTGTATTTGCTCACCCAAAAGCCACTTGATACGTTGAGGCCAGGAAGTGGCAATGGTCCCAAGGTCATCCGGGCTTGTCCTCAAGGTGGACTTCACGGCCGGCTGGCTGAGAATTTCCAAACCTTCTCCGGCCTTTTGCCCATTATGCAAACTGCCTCCTTTGCAAGAAAGAGTGGAAAAACGGGGGACCTTTTTTAGGGAAACATTTGTCCGGTTATTAAACCGTCATTGCCGCCGGGGATCTGCAGTTGGCATTTTTGCTAGGCATTTGAAACACCCGCAGTCAACGCAAATTTCTTTTGGGTCAATTTTTTATTTTATTTTCTTGTATTTTACATGACATCACATATTAATCAAATCATATATAGTCCAGTATACAAATGTCTCTCCAAATATAAATATTTAACCAGCGTAATAAAAATGTCATCTTTTCGTATCTTTTCTTTCAAGACAACATACCTTTGGGTGTTATTTGGGTAACTTTTAGCTCATTAATTATGTCACATAGTATTAATCATTCTGGGTTCAAATTTCTCCTCTGCATTCCCAATTATATGCTTAAATCTAATTACATTCATTCTCCTTAAATATATCCTTCCCTTTTTCTACGTGAAATTCGTCGATTCAAAAGGTCGACACATTTTTTTAAAGAAGAATTGCGTCGGTTGAGTCCCGCTAACAAGCTAACAATGGGGAGATCTTTCCCAACGTTGATTTTTCGACTGCAATCCTTTTCAGCTCGGCCTCGACTTACGACATTTGAGGGACAAGTTTGAGGTTACAACGGCACTAGAAAAAAGTGACTCGGGAACCCTTTTTCAGCTTACAGCCCTGGTCGTATGATCCGAATAAAGCTGCTTGGCAACTGCTTTGTATTTGTGACGGTTGCAATGTCCCTGAATCCTGTGATTTCCCCCCTTTTGTGACCTTCTGACAAGCAAAGTCAAGGATAGAGGGGGGGGGAAACCAGATTCACTTAACAACTTTGTGACTAGCTTCACAACTGCGGTGAATCACCGAACATCCGTGGCGAAAAAGGTCGGGCAAAATTCACCGAACAATTGTCTCACCTTAGCAACAGAAATGTTGGGCTCAGTTTGGTGGCCGCATGCATTCTTGCTAGACAAATTTAAGGAGGGAGGGAGATAATCTGCAGGTTAAATGCAATTTCTTTAAAAAGAATCATGCCAGTTGCGTCCCACTAACAACGGGAGATCTCTCTGGATTTCATTTTCAATGGCAGCCAGGATGTGCTTGTGACTGGGAGCTACCCAGAGTTGGATATAAAACAGGCGGTTAATCAAATGTCTGAAATCGATTTTTAAAGTGTTGAATAGAATGGTGAGTTTCCTAGCCATTCAGAGGTTCTCTGCCCAAGAAAAGCTAAGCTGTCTCCATGATATATCTCCTTTTGTGCTTCAGCAATAGCCCACCCAAATGGGTGGTTTGTTTTGCCATGGCTTGCACCAACAGTAAAACTGTGTCTCATTTTTTTTTTACCACCATTAAGATAAAAATAGCCACAGACCATGCTTCTGCTATAAAGACATCTTATTGATCCTACATGAATAGAAATCTTTATTGAGAATA
>JAEANM010024953.1:0-11040 GCA_017656035.1 Myanophis thanlyinensis | reverse complement strand
GGAGAGGTGTTACATGGGCGCTCCTAGAAGCACCCATAATCACCCGCGCGGCTGCATTCTGAACCAACTGCAGCCTCCGGATGCCCTTCAAGGGGAGCCCCATATAGAGAGCGTTGGCGTAATGGGAATGCATTAGGTAATGGATAACTTCTGTGCATATGTGAACACAGCACCCCTCGCCGCCTGGCTGGCTCCAGCAGTCCACATGTCCTATTTGGCACGCATACTCGCTCAGATAGGCTGGTCAACAACGCTCTCTTCTTTGATCTGCGCATGCCTGGCTTTATTTCTGCTGAGTTTTCATCGAGGATGGTTGCCTCTGGAGCTCTCTTCAGCCTCCACTGTTCCTGCAGCTGTTGGGCCTCTGTGGCAATATGACCTCAGGTCTTCAGATGATTGCCCCAGGTAGGAATGTTGGTGTTCCTTCTCTTGCTTTGCTGGTGGCATTCTTTGGGTCCTCCATTGAATTTTCTCCAGAGGGTGTTGTTTCATCATCCTCAGCTCAGCCTTCCTTCTTCTACCGGTTCTCGCTGTTCACCTCCAATCTGCTTCAGAGCTGGTCTATGTGCCTTCTCTATTCCCTGCCATCATCCAGGGTAAGGACATATGATCAAGGCCCCATTGCACTGGTTATTGTCCCTGGGAGCCACTGGGGTTTGCCAGCATAGTTCCTTGTGTAAACTGCCTCCCCCTCTCGAAATATCCTGTGGCCTATTCATTTATGTGGAGGTTGTATTCTTCTTGGTCTGGGTGGAGCCTGTGAAGTCTAATCCTCAATTTCCAGTCCATTAAGAGTTCTGCCAGGCTTTGGTCCATTATCATTGCTGGGATGGTATGTTGGGCTAGAAGGAACCAATTGATTTTCTCTTGTATGTCTCCTGGTCCCATTTTCTCAAGGGTTTCTTTGGTGGTTCTCATGGTCCATTCTGCCATTCCATTCCCAGCGGGGTAAATGGGGCCATGAGGCCATGTCTGATGCCTTGGCTTGCCAGGTAGTCCTTGATCCGGATCACTGTGAATTGCGGTCCATTGTTGGATATGACATCTGGCAATCTGTGTGTTGTAGCCTTTTAAGTGTGGTTATCACTTCTTTGGTGGTGGTGGTGGTTATCATTTTCTGGACATTTATCCATTGGAGTAAGTGTCTGTGATTATAAACAGCATTTGACCCTGCACTGGTATGGCAAAGTCTATATGTAGCCTGGACCATGGTTTTTTGGGAATGTCCCATTGTGTGGGGTGGGCTGATCGTGAGTTTTGACACAGCTGGCAGAGTTTGACCCATCTTTTGATGTAATCATCAATCCTGGGCCACCACACATAGCTTCTAGCGAGGGCTTTCATTTGGACAATGCCTGGGTGTCCCTTGTGGAGTGTTTTTGGATGATCTTAAGGAGTTTGTAGGGAATGATGATATGGTTTTCCCAGAGTAGGCAGCCACATTGGGTTGAGATTTCATGCTGTCTACTGGTGAATCTTTTCAATTCCGGGCCTTGTGGCTTAGCCGTCCAGCCCTTGCAGACCCATCTGTGGATTACCAATAGTGTTCTGTCCGCTCTGGTTTCCTTTGCAATGTCTGTGGCTGTAAATGGGCTCTCTGGCAGGTGCTCTATCATGAGCACTTGTGAAGCTGGTGCTGGGTCTTCCACTCGTGCTTCTAGGGGGAACCTGCTTAATGCATCGGCATGTGTTATTGCAGCCCCTGGTTTGTATAGGAGTTCGTAAATGTATAATGCCAGGAATTCTGTCCACCTCATCATTTACAGTGACAGTACTCGTTTGACAATTGCCTGAGATTAATCCTAACAGGGGTTTGTAGACTGTTATTAGCTGGAATTTTCTTCTGTATAGGTATTCGTGGAATCTCTTGATTCCAGCTATGGCTGCTAGTGCTTCTTTGTCCAGCTGACTGTAATTTCTCTCAGCAGTGGACATGGTACATGAAAAAATGCTATGGGGGCTTCCCAGCCATCAGGAAGCTTGTGGCTCAGCACATTCTGACTCCAAATAGTGACGCATTGCATGTTAGTGTGAGGGGGAGCTGTGTTGTATTAGATCAGTAGACATTTGGATGAGATTAGCTGTTTGACCCCCTTAAATGTGGAGCCTTCTTTTTGGCCCCAGTCCATGCTGATTTTTTTGTCTAGCAACCAACAGAGTGGTTCGGCTATGGTTGCCTTGTGGTTGAGGAAGATGCTGTAAAAGTTGAGGAGTCCCAAGAATATTTGTAGTTCCGTTTTGCTTGTGGGGGTTGGTGCATCTTGTATGGCTTTTGTTTTATCTGCTGTGGGGTGTATGCCTTTTGTGTCTATTATGTATCCCAGGAACCCTATCTTGGGGACAGCTATGTGGCATTTGTCCTTCTTGACTTTTAGCCCAGCTTCTTGGAATCTCTGTAGGACCACTCTGAGTCTGGTGGTTAGTTCTTCTTGGTTGCTTGCCATGACTAAGACATCATTGAAGTATGGGATGACTCCAGGGATTCCCTGCAAGAGCCGTTCCCTTAGTGACTGGAATAGCCCTGGTGCCATGCTAACCCCAAACTGTAGGTGATTGCATTTAAATGTGCCATGATGTGTTACTATTGTTTGCCCCTTGGCTGTTTCTTTATCTACAGGCAATTGTTGGTATGCCTGGGCCAGGTCAAGCTTAGTGAAAAATTTTCCTTGACCTAGTGAGTGCTAGAGGTGCTGGATGACTGGCACTGGGTAGGCATGGAGTTGCAGAGCTTTGTTTATTATGCATTTATAATCTGCACATATTCTGACTGAGTTGTCTGGTTTGATGGGAGTGACTATTGGGATCTCCCATTGGACAAGATATACTAGTTTTATCTATTTGCTCATCCGCAATTTCATGTGGATTGGTGCCACCCCAGGGTCTAGACTAAAGGAGATGGGGGTCTCCTTGTACCTGCCAATTTTCCCGTTGAAGACTTCTGCAAATTCTTTGGCTAGTTCATCAGCGGTGTCATTCTTGATGCTGTAGATGACCCTTGTCACGTCCATCCCTAGGGCATCAACCAGTCTAGCCCTAGTAAGCTCGGGAGGTTTCCGATGATGATGATGATGATGATGATGATAAGGAACTCTCCCTTGAAATCCAGGTATTTGACTGGAAAGTTATCCCAACCAGCTATGGTGATTTTGTTTCCCTGATAGTCTTTCAAGACGGTTTGGCATCTTTGTAGTTTCTGTTTTGTGATTTGCGGCATGAGTTTTCTTTATTTTGTCCCATGCCATGATGGGCACAGCTGATCTGGTATCTAGTTCCATTTCACATGGATCCTCATTGATATTCACTGTGACTCGGATATTGGCTCTTCTGGGCTTTGGTCTCGGGGTAGTTTTGTCTGTGGTTGGTCCATGTCTTTATGGTGAATCAGCCTTCTTCAGGTGTCCTTTGGTTTATCTGTCCCCACCTAGGTTGACCCAGTCTTTGTGGCTGGAATGAGATATTAGATGGTCCCCCTATGTTGGCTCTGCAGACTCTGGATAGATGTCCCTTTTTATTACATCTTCTGCAAATGGTGGCTAGGTATCTGCAATGCTGTCTGGCATGGTTCCCACCACAGCCCCTACAGGTGGTGCTATGACCCTTAGTGGCCATCTTGGGTTCCCTTGTGGGCTTGACCAGGTGGACAATGCCATCTTCTGCAGAGTCTGAGCTCCCCACTTCTTCGCAGTCCCCGTGATGTACCAATGCTGCTTTTTTCCCTTCTTGCAGCTTGCGGGTTGCTTCAGCTGCGGTGGCTTCCTCAGTGTCCATCTGGAGTGTGAGGGTGCTCCTGGATAATAGCCTTCTTCTTAGTTTGTCATCTCTGAGTCCATAGACCAGTCAGTCTCACAATGTGCGGCCTAGGTCGGGGAAATCGTACTGGATGGCCACCTTCCTCAGTGCTGTGATGGTCACAGATGGTATCTCCTTCTTCTTGGTCCCTTTGGTAGAAAGCATGCCAGCGGGACATCTCCAAGGGTTGGGGCACATAGTGACCCTTTAGCTTCTCTATGAGCATTATCCAGGGCACTTAGTTCATCCCTTGTGGGACACTAGGGCAATCGCCATGGCAAATGTGTCTGTCCTGCAGTAAATTAGGAAAACAGACTGCTTTTTCTTGTCAGGGAGGTCTTCGAGGTTGCTGGCATCTAAGAAACAGTTGAATCATGTTCGGAAGGCACTCCATGTCTCCTTCTTCGGGTTGTATGGGGCAAACATGATCACTGGAACCACAGAAGACATCCTGCTATTTGTCCATTTTTTTTCTTCCATCGCTGTTGGCTAGTAATTTCTGCCAGATCTGCTCTTCAGAATCCCACCTTCATTACCAGTGTAATGTAGTAGGAAATAAAGAGGACTCAGACCAGCAGGAGACTTCTAAGTTACTTTATTTGAGGTCTGATCAACTAATAGTATGCTGTAGGCAAGCAGCTCCCTTTTCATAGGGAGCTGTCAGCCTGCAGCCAATCAAATTAAAGTATTTTCCCACACTTGGAATGCATTAGGTAATGGATAACTTCTGCACATGTGTGAACACAGCATTAACCAAAGCAAGAAGTTATGTAAATAAAAGCTTTTTATTTATACAAATTTAAGCAATAACTCAAAGCAGGCATGTATCATAAATATTTATTTTAGTATATTTTCTTAGTATATTTAGTTTATTTCAGAAGTATATTCATTGGAGCTAAGAATTTTGTGAGCAGATGAAATGAAATTTATTAAATGAAATTATCATCCATTTATTCATTTATACTGATGCAAGAAAAATTAAATGAGATTAAACAGGGCAAGATCACAAAATACCTAATAGTTTTGCAAAAAGTTCATGCTAATTCTGCCTAGGTTAAGAAAATAGCATAATAATTATCTTATGCAAGTTGTAATAATAAGCATATTTCAAGGTTGAATATCCATAATAGATCAAAACAGCATATCTCAACTGTGCTCTTCTGTTTCATAAAATTATTTTCGGGAGATATCTGTTAAATTGAGAGCAAAGACTGCAGCTCTTCAGGTGCTGCTAAATTGCAAATTCTGGTAACTATACCCTATGTTCTGAAAAGCTTAGAAATGCAAGGAGATGGAATTAACATTTGAATGCATATGGAATGATCATAGTGGTTGTCATGATTTCTTTATATTAATTTGTAGAAAAATCTTTAAATCTTTGTGTTTGTGTGCTACATTTCTTTCAGCTGAAGCTTAATAAAGTTATCTATTTACTTCAGCTCTTTTATGTTTCCTTTAAGATGTTATTTATGTATGAGCCACAGTCTACATGTATGCATGTATTTTTGTGTGTGAGAGAGACAAAGTAAATTCATCCAGTTGATACACATGCAGTAATTATTCAGTGAAAATGCTAGCATGATAAGCAGAGTTCTTATTGTTGCTTCTTAGAGCTGTATTATTTCTTTGAACATCACAAGGAGATAATGGGGAGATATGACTGAAGTCCTGTCACCTTTTATATACATCACACTTAGAAAGAGTCAGAGCTTCAATTGTATTCATATGGCCTCCATCCTGACTTTTTTGGGTCTAGAATAACTCACTCAGTATGGCTAACTCATCTCAGAGAACTTGCCATGGGTCAATTTGCTGCACCCAACTTGACCCAGAACAACTCATCACAGGACAATTCAATGCAGGACAACTCAAGAGACAGACAAGTGAATTGCAATGGGTCTTGTTTTGCTTTAGGTTTGAACCTTCTCAAGTCTGAAGCCCTTGAGGCTGGATTAAGCGGCAATTCTACTTGTCCCTCTCTTGAGTTATCCCATGTTGAATTTTCCCAAGTTGTCTCATAGTGAATTGTCAGGGGCAAGTTGTTCTGTGGTGAGTTGACTGAGGCAAATCAGCTGGGGCAAGTTGGTAACAGCAAGACAACTCGGGCAAATTGGCCAGAACACGAGTTAGCCATGGCAAGTTGTGCCATTCCCTTGCAGAATCGTCTGGAAAAGCGTGATAAAATATACTAAGAAAAGTTTTAGGATGTCAATATTCACATCTCTACTAATTTAATCCCATTTTTATTGTAAAAATTAACTCTGAAAAGTCATAGGAATAACTCATCTTCCAATTAGGTCAGAATTGTTTTTATTTATTTATTATACAAATAAATTGAACTCACATCCAGGTGATTTTTAAATAGTAGTAACACTTGGCTGTGTTTTCATAGTTTATCATGAAGGTTTGGCAAGAGAAATACCTGATCTCTATTGATCAATTAGTACTAACTACATTGCCTGTGTGATACAAAGTCAATCATTTTCTTCATATTTTTTTAGAACAACCTCTTTTATTTAGTGATGGTATACCATTGACTGAAAGGATTAGCTCCAAATAAAGTCTTCACATTTTAAATCTTAGATTGTTTCTCCACTAGGTCCTTACACTTTGCAGAAGCATTGTTTTTTGGAAAAGGATATTTGTTTCAGGACAAATTGGAAAACACAATGAATGAAACTCTTTCTCCCCATTCATCATTCGTAATGTACTAAATGACTTCCAGATGAGAAGTATGATGGGAAATAGACTGACAATCTATTACTCTAACTTTCATCTCACACACATTTTACTCAAAATGTCTATTCAACCAACACTTCGATAGATCATCTTTCTACTCATTTCAAATGCACAGCAATAAGTGGTAGAAAATAGAACTATGCTTCCCTAGTCTAACTTGATCCCAATGGTAAGAGAAAGAAGGATAAAATAGAAGCAACACGTGCTATCGGTTCTGTGCTCATCATTTTAAAAAAATTGTAGAGTTTTAATTCAAAATTCTCCAGTCCATAAACAAGTACTCACATAAAGTACACTGGATTACAATTTCCGTGGGTCCCAAAGCCATCATCTGACAAAGTTGTATGTATGATAAAGTTTTGAGGCTGCCAAAAGATCACAGATAATAATAACCTTCTCGTTACTTTACTGTACAGGCATATAAGAAATCTTAAAGAAGATCTTCTAAAAATATTAGACCGGACCTTCTGGTGTGCATTAAAGACATTTTTGTTCCAACAGGCCAGTCTGGCCTAGCATTAATTATTTGGGGGTTTTAAATTAATTGGTTTTAATTTTATAATTTTTAAATTTGACAGAATCAACCCTATCTCAATTTAATTCTTTTAATTTTGTTTTTAATTGATATTTGACTGTGTATGTGACCAATAAATTTGAAATTGAAATTGAAATTGAATTTATTGTATTGTTTCTGTTTTAGGTGGTTGTACACCGCCCCAAGTCCCTACTTGGGAGAGAGGCAGTATATAAAATAAATAAATAAATAAATAAATAAGGGCCAGTGGTGGGCTAAATTTTTTTTAACAAACGATTCTGTACCCTAATGGCTGGCTGGTGGGCATGGTTGGGTAGTTATGTGACTGGCTAGGCCTGGCAAATTCAACGTCACTTATGTTGAGGGGCGCTTCACCTCACCCATCCTCTCATGACCGTGAAGATGCTGCAATGGTCATTAAGTGTGAAAAACAGTCACAAGTCACTTTTTTCAGTGCCATTGTAACTTTGAAAGGTCACGAAATGGACTGTTGTAAATCAAGGATTACCTGAACAAAAATACAAAAAGCTTCTTTACTTGCTAAAAGCTGTCCTAAATACCAGCCATTATATTAGAAATCAGGGAATACACACTGAAGATCAATGAGTCACAGCTGTAATGTAAACCTAAACCATTTTGTCTAAATACCTTCCTTTTCCTCAGCAATACCTACAACCTGTAGTTACAAATCAGGCAGGGTTCCAGAGCACATTGAGGAATTAAAATAGTTAAAATACAAGGATAACCATCAGCAAGCCAACTCTTGCTCATAAAATAAAACACTTTACCAGAATATTACTGTTCCTCGTATCCCTGACCATTGGCTGATAGATATGGAAATAGTTCAGCACATCTAAGCAAGCCAGTTGGAGAAAATATTTAGGACTACACCATCAAAAGCCTCTAAATTCAGATTTAATAAAACTGGGTGGGCATATTTGGGCTACAAAAAAGCTAAAAAGACAACAAATTAACATCTTGAGTGAAAGCTACTCCCATTCTGCCTTTGCTCAGACCTTGCCACAGGGAATTTTTGCCTATGAATAGAACTATCTATCTCTGAAGTGCTGACATCTGCTGTGGGCTATTAAGAAAGGTGGGGGCTGATTTCTCCCTCTAAGAAAACATGTTTCTCCATTTCTCATCCAAGGAAACGTATTCTTCCTTTTTAATATTTCTCAAAAGATTTCATTCTTCTAGGAGAGGGATGGGTACTAACTTTCTGCAATTGGTACCATGTTACTATGCCATATTATCATGACAGAAAACTAAAACAAATTGAAAGGAAGAGCCACTTATTATCAGTGAGCAATCTTGTGCCTCAGCCACTCCGAAGCAATCAAGAGACTCCTGTCCCAGAAGTGCTTTTTCAAGAGGCAACTGGACTTTCTGGAAACCAAGGAAGTCTAGTTGCCTCTTGAAAAAAAAACACCTTTGGGGCAACCATGATCTGGATGACTGAAGAATCTAAGAATCTCCATAGACAAGAGACTCCTGTGCTCAGTGAACTGACAAAGCACAGTTTCCTACCCAGGATAAGCAATCATTAGATCCATTTGCACCACTTAAAGATACCAGCTGGTCTCACTCACCTCACAAGATATCCTTAGGTAATCATCCAGATTTAAGGAAAAATCACATGCCCCCAGAAAGACAGTAAATTAGACAGAATGCCAGGTTTGCATCCTCCCCTGGTCCATTTCTTCCATAAACACTTGAAGCAGCAGGGCAATTAAGATAAGGATTAGGCTAGAAACACAGGCATTAGAATTAGTAGAATTAGTCCTGTAAAGTGGGAAAAAAATTTCTTCCAACAACCAGTTCTCTGAACCGCTCAGAAAATTAACATCAGCCCACCTCTGATTATGTTAAAAAATTGCATTGAAGATTAATCCATATCAATCATCATGGAAATTCATTTAATATTGATGTTACTTTGTATGTTAATTAGAAGATTCCTACTAAATTCTTGTTTCTAAGCTTGTGTTTTTAATTCTCAGTTTATTTGAGAAGTAGCAATTTACAATTTGGGAAATTTTGATAAAATGCTATGTTGGGGTTTAGTTTTTCCTATATTTCCCCAATATGCAAAACATATTTTCATTATTTATATCTGAAATAATCAGTTGGAGATGCTGTTGGTCAGGCCAACTCTTCTTTTAAGCAAAGTGAAATGTCTGCCTCACTATGTAGCTTCTTAAAGAAAAGCATTGAGTAATAGTGATGGATAAAGGCAAGTTTTATGTATCTCATGCAATCATTTAATTTGTAAAATCGATTACAAATTCCTAGGGATTGTGGTTCCCAAATCCATTTAGTAATGTAGTTTAACATTAGCAATATGAATATAATTTTTATTGGGGATCTATTTTTTATTAAAATAAATATATCACTTTATAAAAGTGAATTGTTTTGGGTAAAAAGAATGAGATACATGGAATAAATCAGTAACTCAACAAATGTATTATCAGCCTGGTAAATGGCTGAGAACTGTACCAGATAATGAACAATCTGTCAGCAACCGTGCAATGGATGGAGTCCAAGGACAGTTTCCTAAATTCTAAAGTACACCATTCTTCTTTGACTTTCTACCTTTTAATCACAAAGACACATAACAATAAATAGTCTTATAGCTCTTCAGTCACAAGTGATCAATGTTCTGCATCAACTATGCAATCCATAATAAAATTGCACTGTGTATCATTCAGCCTGTTATATAGTTCTAATATGTCACTTTTGTACTCAACCAATGCAATCTTTTCAATTTTCAAAGAAGTGAGAGTCATCACATAGATATTCTGCTTATAGGACTTTTGTATAGAATTTTATGACATTTCATTACATTCACACATCTGTACAGGTTATCTTCGACTTACAAGTTTGTTTAGCAACCATTCAAAGTTACAATGGCAGTGAAAAAACGACTTACCACTGGTCCTCATAGTTAGGACCAACCCTAAAATGTGATCAGAATTTGGGCATGGCAACCAGCAAGTATATACAATGGTTGCACAATCCTAAGGTCATTTCATCACTATTTCCAGTCTTTCCAAACAGCTTCCAACAATCAAAGTCAAAGGGGGAATCTGGATTTATTTAATGACCATATGATTCACTTAACAATTGAGGCAAGAAAGGTCTTAAAATCAGATACAACTCACTTGACAACTGCATTGCCTCTTAGTGGAAACTCTGGTCCCAATTCTGTTTGTAAACTTCACTATTCCTCTTCCCTCCCTCTTGTTTACGCACATGTATTCTGTCTTACTATGACTGACTTTCATTCCTCTTCTTTCCAGAGCAGACCTCCACCTTTCCAGGGGTTCCTCCATCTGCTCTTTGCTCTCACTACAGATCACAGTGTCATCCACAAATATTATACTTGCCAAATGAGTTTGAAACAAAGGAAAATACATAATACTTCTTGCTATGATGAGTAGGCTTAAGTCTCATATAAACATTCATAGATATACAACCATAAGCAAGAATTCAAAGGCAGAAATCTAAAAACAGTTATGGATACATTGAATTCTAGCAATGCGGAGGCTAGAAATCAGCATTTTGCTAAATTCCTAATGATGAGATCAGATCATTTTCTAATATTGATTCCATTGTCATATATTGATTACACACAAAATTTGACTAACATATTCCATTTACAATAGCCCATGTGAACTATGCTAAGATATTCATCCTCTTGCTTAATTAAAATAATGCAAGGGGTGAACTGGACCAGATTCACTGACCCTACTGCATTCTTTGATTCCATTATTTTCCATACATTGGTCAGATAACATTTGCCAAGGGTATACTGTAACTGCTGCAAGATTTTATTTATTTAATTTATTTAATTTATTTAATTTAATTTATATACCGCCCCCTCTCCCTCAGGACTCGGGACGGTTTACAGCCAATAAAAACAAAATAGAAATACAGAATACAGTTAAAATCAATTAAAATAATTAGATAACGGCTGA
>JAEANM010024952.1:0-11041 GCA_017656035.1 Myanophis thanlyinensis | reverse complement strand
TCTCTACTTACGAAATTTTCCAGTTACGAAACAGCTTTTGGAACGGATTAATTTCGTAAGTAGAGGTACCACTGTATCTTCTCTACAGAGATAGACCTATGAGTATTTTGAGGGCAGCAATTAGTTAATAAATAACCAATATCTGGATTCATTGTTTAGATGAAACAAATAAATATATAAGCACATATTTGAAAAAGGGAAGGAAGGCTATTAGTTAGTTAGGTAGCAGAGGTGAAATTCAGCCGGTTTGCACCGGTTCTATAGAACCAGTTATTGGAAGAAATCTCCTTTTGTTTTTTTTTCCCACTTTGCAGGGTTAATCCTGTAAAGATTAACTTTACAGTATTAATCCTGTAAATAAGGCAGTTGTTTCTAGTCACATATTTGAAAAAGGGGAGGAAGGCTATTAGTTTATGTTATTTATTAAATTTATATGACATTTATTTATAAAGCAAGCATTACATTTTAAAGGATGCAATGTGTCAGTTTAAGAAAGCAAGTTTCAATATTTTGAAGAGCACAAAACAGTTGGATAATAAGATTTAAAGTATGGGCCAAGAACAAAATATGGTCATCATTGCAAGAGTAAAATTAGAGTTGTTAGCTCATTCAGATGCTATTTTGAATTGCAAGCTGAGGGCTTGTTGATTGCCATATAACTGAAAATGGCATTCTTTTTCAAGATCCTTTAAAGAAGTAGTACACAAATCAAATGTGTATTTTTGTGTCAGTGTGTGTGTGTGTTTGTGTGTTTATTCCTGACTTACTGTAAGTCCAATTTTTACCATGCAGAAGGCATTGTTTACAGAGAGGTACCGCTAGCTGTTTTAATTAGAAGCTTATCACTTTCCTGGAATGGATTTGTAAGGAACAAAAAGTTCTACATCTTCCTTTTTGCAGGTCCTCTAAAACTCCATAGAAACGTCTCAGAAAAGCACAATTGAACATAGCTTCCTATAATTTCTTTTTAGCTTGGTTGTTTGCCATCTTTTCAATTTAATTGGTTGTTAATAACAAAGCAGTGGTGTGTAATGAACCAAATGTTATTGTGGATGGACAAGAGCATTTAAACTAAGCAAATTCCCAGTTTTGATTGCTCAAGAGTTTTTTGCATCATCATTAAACTAATTCTGAACAGAAAAAGGGTGTAAAAAAATTGCAGCAAATTTGAATCATCATTAAATTAATTCTGAATAGAAAAAGGTATTAAAATATTGCAACAAATTTAATGATCTGTATTATTAATGATGGCATTAGTAAGTGTTCAAAGAACATAACATAATGATAGCAAATTCTCACCCTACTCTCATAACAAATGATATTTCTTTTTTCCTCCCATGGAAAATGGTATTTTTTTAAAAAATGTTTTCAGATCCACATTTAAGACAATTTAAGTAAGGAAAAGAAGGGAAAGCATACCCATACCTAACATGTGTTACCAAGACTAGTTGGGCAAGGACAGTTGCTCTCATACGTTTATCCAAAATAGATTTTTGGATGCTACTGTGGTCCTACGTACAAGGCTGGAAGCAGAAAGGAACAATGAGCTTTAAAAAAACTTTAGTGATAACAGTTGATCTAGTTTGCACATAAGCAGAATATGATTCTCTACATTTCAAGCTGGGCATGTTTTTAATGTACCAGCACGTAGCAGAGGTGAAATTCAGCCGGTTTGCACCGGTTCTATAGAACCAGTTATTAGAAGAAATCTCCTTTTTTTTTCCCCACTTTGCAGGGTTAATCCTGTAAAGATTAACTTTACAGTATTAATCCTGTAAATAAGGCAGTTGTTTCTAGTCTAATTTTTATTGCCTTGCTCACAGAAAGTGCCTCTCCCCTTATTACATTGTAACTTTGGTGAAGTTTAATTCTGTGCTTGTTGATATTTTATCCTGTGGCCACACCCAGAGAACTGGTGGTAAAAAAAAAATGAATTTCACCACTTCCTCATAGCCCAACTATTCACAATGAAATGTATAACTCACACTGGGTGATGAATATCTGGCCTTTGAATATCTCTGGATTGTCATCATATTTATCAGGCACAAGAACAGAAGCACTGTTAGTGGCAAGTGACAGGTTAATTTTTTTCAATTGTATCATTGATTTGTTTCAGTTGAGTCAAACAGATAAGCTGAACATCCATCTAGGTCTGCTGGATGTTCATTAGATTCTTACACCAGAGGAAGGCATTGGCAACTTATTTAGCAACCAGTCATGTTTTTCAGAAAATATGATTAAAATCAATCAATCCAGACTTCTCACTTCAATGCTTTGAAGAAATGAAACTTCAGATAAGAATTGGTAATTTATTCCAATTATATTCTCTCACACTCATGGATATACTGTAGCTGTGTTGAGTTATGCTAGGAAACTGATATATCTTTTATGAGTTTAAGACTCATAGGTAAGTCATCAGCTTATAAATTTGCAGAAAAAAAGACGCTCAGAAAATTGATTACCTGTTTAATATAATTTTATATAAATTGTATCCTAAGATTCCGAAGTTATATCAAGCCATGATCAATAGAAGAAAACATAACATTCCACTGGCACTGATTTGCTATTTCTCTTAGGAGTTACTTATATTTTATAGCAATGCCAGAATTTCGGGATAATTAAATGAAGATCACAACAATTGATAGTAAATATTATTTCACTTCATGTGGTGAATATATTAAATGAACTGAAGACAATTAACTTGCTTGTTTTGTATTTTACTTTGTTTGAATGTCATATACTAGTTGACCAGATTTCAAAGAAAAAAATGGACACATTAATATATGTCTTTTAGTCAATCTTAACTCCTAGCTTAAATGCCGACAGGTATTTTTGGCAACATTTTTGACAATGATTTGTCCTTGCCTTCTTCCTCCTAGAGGTTGAGGAAAAGAAACTGGCCCACAGCCACCCAGCTGGCTTTATGCCTAAGGTAGGACTAGAGCTCACAGTCTCTCAGTTTCTGTCCTTATACCTGTCTCTCTGTATAACTGTTTTTATTAATTAATCTGAAAAAGTGCTCAGGCAGGCACAATTTAACTGGGTTGCAAAAATATTAATGATCATTTATATGACAGCAAACAGACACACTAATAACTAGGTCTTTCCTTTAATCTTGTGGCCAATTGGAGTTTTGCAATCCCAAATACTATTCCTATATACAATGAATTATGATCCACATTATAACTTGAGACTGCTGATGTTACTATTATCAGCCAATTGGGGATCTTGAAATCTGGAAAAAAATTCCTGATTTGGGAATAAGCTTAAAATGTGTCTTCAGAAGTTGGGCTGTCTGATTACTTTGTCATGTAAAGTTTATGAGCATATATTAAATACATGTGATGGTATGTATCACCAACATAGTGCTTTAAGATGCATTGGTTAAAAAAATGCACACAGAGAGGGCAGCGAGTCCTGCTAAGACCATGATACTTTGTAATAGAGAGATAATTGAGAAGTTGCAAAATTGCAATGCATGGTGATAACACAAGCATTTGTGGGATGCAGAGAGGGGGTGGAATTGTTTGCTTTGGTAACTCTGCTACATTTTATAGTTGTATCTTGACAAGTCAATGGCTATACTGGGTGTTTTACAGAATAGGACATAATCACATTTTTATTATATTTCTATGGAAATTTAGAGAGCTTGCTCATCTCTTAGAAATATTATTGGAAACACTGGCTGGAAAAATGTACTTACGATATTTATAGCCAGTACCCAGGCCATAGGCAGTGAATGTGAATTTAAAATATGCATTCTCTGGGACAGATAAACACTCTTCTTAGATAAGAGGCAGTTCTAACAATAGAACTAATGTGCCATGTAGAATAAGTCTCCATGTAGCCCAACAAAGACCAAAAGCCGTAGTCATTCCTCTGGAAAAAAAAAAGTGGCTTAAGAAGGAAAGATTGATTATTGATTATGTGTCACCAAGGCATTGTCAAATCATACCAACAATATAAATAGATTTGTTCCATGATGATCTGTCCTTAATCTGTTGTTTCAAATCTTCCAGATGTGCACTTATCCTCACTGTTGCTGAATCTATCCACTTCATTGTTTGCTGATGTTCTTGTCCTCTTTTTCTATGCTCTTTCACCTTTTCAGCTTTAGACCTTTCCCAAGAGAACTGGGTCTTCATATAATGTTTCTGAAAGAGAATAATTTGAGTTGGGTTACTTGTGTCTCAAGGGAGAACTGTGGGTTGATTTGTTCAATAATCCATTTCTTTGGTATTCCCAGGAGTCTTTTCCAACACAAAAGTTCAACAGTGTCAATACACTTCCTGTTCCACTTAGTATAAAATTCATACAGTTAGGATAATATTAGCCTTAAAAGTAAAAGAATTTCAGAATAAGAGTCTCATATAAAATGAATGATGCAATCAATGAACCAGAAGACTAGTCAGTCACACCAAAGAAATGTGCCCGAGAAAAGTGAAACAAATCACATGTGAAGACTTGAAAAAAGACATGAAAAGGAGATATTTCCTTCCTACTACAGTATAAATGATATTTCATAATGACTTGCATGTGCCCAAGTACAGTATTCCCAAGATGTTCCAAAGGATTATACATGCAGCTGGTGAGAATTTGAATTTTCAGGGTTAATTTAAGATGAATCTGTCCAAAGACTTCCCAGTGTTCTAGCAAGTTTAAAACCTGAAGATTGAAAACTAAACACAAAACATGCCCACTATCACTAAAAATAAAAAAGCACACATATCAATGTCATTGCATAAATTAACATGGAGTGAATCCTCATTGAAAGAAAGTTGAAGTATTTTAGGAATTAATAACCTCCACCCCACCATCTGTTGTTGATTTAAAGAAATTCAAGGCTATGGTGCAATGCTTTGGAATATGTTACTGGACATCCTGCACCCTTTAAATGAACTTCTGAGAGTAACTGTATTGAGCAACAAGAACTATTTGGCAATGGGGAAAAGACGACGCTTTCATGGAATAGAATAATTCTTAATGAAAACTCTGATATTGACACTCTGTATGAGTGTGGTATTGTCAGTTCTGACAGAAACACCTATAAAAGAGTTAAAATACATTCATATTCAGAAAAGATTGCCAAAGCTAATAGAACATTTATAAATCCACAAATACTACATGTTCAAATTGGATGGTGTAGCAATAGGAACAATTTTCTGAGCTTCTTGTTATTGCACCTGAGATGCTGCAAAAAATTACTGGAGGATTTGCTGGCCATGATTGAGTCAAAAGCTCTTTTTTCTTAGATAACTTTATTAGATTTTTTTAAATTATATATTTATAGTAAAATAAATAGTAAATAAATATATTTATATATATTTATAAATATATAAATATTTATTATTAAGTTTATTACAATTATTATTATTTATTAAATTTAGTGGGGGGGCCTAACTCCAGTGGTCTCTGGGAAGTATATAAAACTGAAAGAGGCAAAAAAATGTAACCAGCTAAACACATTAAATCAAACACACAGCCCCAAATAATCTCCAGGTGCTATTAGAAAATGAATATGTTCAACATTTTCTTCATGTCCTGTGCTAAGCATATTGGGCTACAGGCTTACTCCACAATTCTTAATCCGCAGCTTAAACATTGCTTAAAGTATATTTCTAATGTTTACAGCTTATCACTCAGAGGAGATATAATACAGTGTGATTCTAACATATGGATAGAAACAGAGCAAACTGGTGAATCCAAGCCAGAATTCCCCAACCTTTCCAGCCTTGTGGACCAAACAGTGGTTGGGGAGCGGAGATGGATCCTCACAAGTGCTTGTCAAGCGTGTATGCACGCAGCTCCATCTGCACACATTCACGCAAATGGAGTGCAAATGCACATGCTTGCCTGATTCTTGTGCATGTGGGGATGCACATGCATGAGCACTCACCCTCATTTCTGCACTCCAGTTGCAAACATGTCATGGCCCACTAGTGGGACACGACCCAGAGGTTGGGAACTCCTGTTCCAAGGACTATCATAATCATCTTATCAAAATTTCCAAGAATAGGGTCCATGCCCATTGTCACGTGTAACACTGTCATATATATCAAGCAATATTTGGTTGCTCTTCAAATGAACCATGTCCTGTTTGATATATGTGTCAGATTTACCCTAATCTGATTTTTATGACTTTACCAACACATACCATTGCCAGCCTCCACCTTTGAATTTAAAACTTTGGCTTGCTGATAGCTAAGTTTAATAGCAATTATCTACAAATAGAAAACAATATATTTAGATGTAGGAAGAATTGATATAGTTATATGTTTATAGCCATATGCTTTCTTTAGTTTTTAAAAAAATTGTGTCATCTTTTAGTTTGGGGATTTAATTTGGAATTACTGGTTAAATAATGTAATTTTCATCAGTTGCTATTTTGTCTATTTTTACATATCCATGAATTTTATATGACTCGATTTTATAAAATACAACCCAAATGCTTATAATTTTTCTAATTTTTTATGAATCAATATAGGTCATCACATGACTATTGATTAGTGAACAATGTATATATTCTAATCTGGTATTTCTATTATTCCTTATATTTATCCAGTTCCCCTTTCACATCCTTTTGTTATTGACAAGTGTAGATACAGCAACTTTATCTTGGCAAAACTAGGGAAATAAATAACTCAGCATGGATTAAGAAACAGATGGTCTGTTTCAAATTCTTCATCTAAAAGAAAACTAAAGATAAAGAATAACTTGACTAAAAGAGATTTAATTAAATATGACTGCTACTTATTTAGTAAAATTACTCATGGACAGAGAGATGTGGATTAAAGAACTGGTAAGGAAAGGGCCTACAATGGAAAGGAAAGGGCCTACAATGCATTTTCTCCTCACCATTTCTCTGTTTCCATTCTTCTCTCCAACTCCATTATGCGAATCTTGAACTGAGCAAGAAGCAACAGCTGAGGGAGATGCAATAGAAAAATGACCAGCAGGGAAAAGCATTAAGAGCACACACTGTTCTCCCCTTCCTTGGCGACAACTTGGCTCTAAATTACTCCTCTTGAAACAGAAGCATATGCCAAGAATTCTGTTACATATTTTATTGAATAACATTCAGTTTAAGTTCTCACAGCACAGAAAAGATATATGTATAATGTCATACACATATTTAAAGGTACTTTGAAATGAGATTTAAAATAATCTTTTTTAAAATATGGTAATTTCATTAATCTCCAAAGTCCTTATTATAACAGCTTTGGAAGAAATAGTCAAAAAATGCATCTAAACTAATGAAAAAAATTCTTCAATTTGCTCCTGCATTATGCAAATGCCATTTTGTGGGAGAGTGAATTCTATTTTTGTAGTTTACTTATTTTTCTTACATTATTTCATAGTGTGAAATTTTTATAAATAAAGCATTATTGTTATTAGGGGCGGTTTATCCTGTTAGTTCACACTCAGATGGAGATAATACAATAAACATTGGAATGATAAACACATGGAGTTATTTGCATCTTTAACTGATTTTTTTCCATATTTACCTCCCTCATTCACAACAGCTTCAAAATGGCTTACATAAAATGTAGAAGTACAAAAAAAGATTTTCAAAAATAGAACAAAAACATGAATTAAAAATAAAATAGAAGATCAAACAGTTAAAAGATATTTCTCATACTGAACTCCAAAAAGATGACCCCTCCTCAAGTCTAAAAGTAAAGTCACCTTATATGGAAGCTACCAGAGAAATATAATATCTCTGATAGCCATCCGTCTATTCTCCAGTTTAAAAAGTGTAAGGAGAAGTATGTCTGAACATCTTAAACTTACACCTTGTAAATGCATGATTCATGCACTTAATTAGGGCAGGCACAGCAAAGACCCTGGAGAAAAAAGTATGTCTATTATTTTAAAATAGTTTTCTCTTGACAAAATGTTCTCTATTGCTTTTTCAGCCATCAGATATCATTGTACAAACTTCTGCAATACTATGCCTTCTGTCAAAACTAAAAATATCTGAAATCTTCTGAAATCACTACATCTTATGAAATTTCAAAGATTTTAGCCCTGAAATATTATGAAGTCTAATGCAAAAAAGCCCAAATCTTGCAAGATTCGATAATTATTCCATGTTCTGTATCCTGGGATGTTAGAAACCTGATGCAATATAACAGGTCTTCAAATACTTGATGAGAGCTATCATAGCTCCACCTTTCATCCTCATTTCTTCAATTTTTCCTTCAGGACTTTGTTTCCAGTTTCCTGATTATCAATAGTGCTCTTTTTCAAATTGTTTTTATGTTGAACTACTTTTTTAAATATCATGCCCAGAACAGACACAATATTCAAGGTAAAATATAACAAAATTAAGCTAACTACTACCAGTATTTTTTAAAAATGGGCTTTCCATGCAAGTTTTCCATATGGTCCTAGAAATATCCATCTTACTGAGGTATGTTCCACTTCATTTTGACATTTCCATACTGTACAATATAATTGTGGGAGCAGAACAAATAGATCTTGGCTCCAAGTACTTATCAGCTTAACTTTGACAAAAAGGAAAAAGAAGGGAAAGAACAACAAAAGGAGGAAACAGATTATGGGAAGCAATATAGCAATAGTACTTCAAATTATATACGGCTCCATAATGCTTTATAACACTCTCTGAGTGTTTTGCAATGTCGGTATATTGTCCTCAAGAATCTGAGTCATCATTTTACTGACCTTGGAAGGATGTAAGACTTGAGCCGATCAGAATCAAACTCCTGGCTATGGGCAGAGTTAGTGTGCAATACTGCATTCTAACCACTGCATTCACATGACAGAGTGTGGTAAAAGAAATCACAAGATGGACACAATGATGTGATATATATAATGTACCCTGTCCAGAATCACCTTTGTAAGAAAGACAGCCATATAAATATGATGACTGAATCAATGAATATCTCTATGCATCTTTGTGTTTGTAGATACATGCACACTTACCTAAGAGAAAACCCATTGGAAATTTGAGAAGAACCTTGCTGGATCTGACCTAGGCAGCCCTCCATCTTACATGATGGACCATTAGATGCTTCTAGGAAGCTCACAAGTAGCAGATCAGGGCATACTCCTATGTACCACTGAATATGAAGAAACCCACTATTGCAAATTACACATCCCAAATTTAAGTGAAGAAATACAGGAAAAATTACATAAAGAAACAACTGTCCATAAAATAACAGTGTCATTTCTTAAATGTTGGGAATACATTGCTCCTTATCAGTTTGATAGGAGAACATTAAGAGTCACTGAAAGAAAAAAGTTCACTTTGAGAGACCTGTCTGATTATCAATGTTTCAGTAAGCATTTTGGCAAAAAGGGTAAATTAAAGATAGATTGACAGTACTCCAATTTCTCCAACAGACTTTCGTCTAGTATTAGCTCAGCCCAGTCTTATTTACAAATAATAGATCCCGTTTAATTCAGCCTCAACATAAAAATAACAGAGTTGAACCAGACCAACCACAGTGAGGTGCAAGGAAACAATTACAGCAATTATTCCTATCGTCAGGATGTGATAAAATAAAGGTTGAAGAAATTGTCAACAACTCTGCATAGTACCAATACTGGAAAAATGCTTTAAATAGTGAGAAAATTAAACCACTGTCTACTTCATTCTTATTCTAATAATGTGTAAATTCTAAACATTATTCACAATGTACCCTTCATGTTTTTAATATATATTTGATTAAAGTTTTGGTCTTATGGTTCTTAACATAGAAGAATACCTGTGTGAGAAAGCTGCTTAGCCTTCTTTATGCCAAGTTAGCAAGTTATCCAAGAATAATCACAGTACATGTGGTTTATATTAAAGAGAGGCCAGATTTGGGAATTAGGGTTTCTTCCAGTGCTGACCACTGAATCTGATCATAGTGGACTAGATCAACAAATAGTGTTTCTTGGTACAGAACAGCTTCCTATATCCTTAAAATAAATGCAAAATTATGATTTCAGAGGGTCTGCCGGTTAACTCACCCATTCTTAGTCATAAATAAAAAAAATAAAATAAAATAAAATATTTATTTATTTATAATAAATAAATAAAATAAAATGCATAGGGATCCTGTCTCACTGTGTGCATACAAAAACTATTACATTTATATCATTCTGGAGCCACTCAAGGTCTTTAAAAACCTATCCTGATCATTCTTAAGATCAGTATTATTCACATGTGCATAGTTGAATTACAAATTAGTAAACTATATTTTAATCTAGGATGCTACATCACTCCATATAATTTGGGGATTTATTTATTTGTCAAACATATACAAGATAACAAGTATAGGTATGAATGTGAACATAAACAAAGGAAGTAAATACAAATAAATGGGGACAGTAAGACAGGACGGTAGGCATGCTGATGCGCTTATGCACACCAATAATCCAATTATAATTATAATCCAATTATAGTTATAATCCAATGTGTTGTGTATATCTAGGAAACTGCTTTCATTCCATGAACCATGGTTAAACTATATGAATAAACATTCATATGAACATAATCTCTAGTCCCAAACCACACATGGTCACACTTTTTGTGAGTGAATATTAACCATTTTTGCTTTAGGGTCATCTACACATTTCAAATTTCCCAAATTCTATTTTAATATTTTTAAAAACCCACGCCATCATTTACAGAGCATCTGTCATTTCTCACTATATATTTGACAGACTGTCTGGATATTCCCATGATTTACAAAAATTATCCAGAGCGATTTTCTTGATTAGTAAAAACTCTTCTTTTCAATATCTAACATTATATGGTAACTTTCAGTACTTTTACCTTAACACATGTTGTATCAAGAAAATCTGAATTATTTTTCCTCAAAACTGAAAATATGTCAAATTCCAGTCCAGATCATATTTTGAATTTATATTATTTTCTGCTTACTTGAAATAGAGAGATGACTGATAGCTATCAAACCATTATCTCTATGGCAGTGATGACAAACCTTTTAGAGTAGGGTGACCAACCGTCCTCTTTTGCACGGACATGTCCTCTTTTTACGTCCTGTCCGGGGCATCCGGCCGGGTTTTA
>JAEANM010024951.1:0-11041 GCA_017656035.1 Myanophis thanlyinensis | reverse complement strand
TCAGTCAAACAGGGAGGAGCTAATTGATGTGGTAAAGGACCTGAAATCTTCCATCATTTCAGCCATAACTCAGGGATAATCTGCGATTCAACAGGCCCAGCCGCACAGATCATCTACCATCCTTGCATCAACAGCAGTACCGTTGGCCAATGACTTACAGGTTTCATCGCATCACAATTCCGACTCTGAGGCAGAGGAGGGTGAATTGCTTGAGGGCACTTTCTCTGAAGATGAGTCACCTTTACCGGAGACTCAGGCTGCACCGGATCTTTTTCCTCCGGCGCTTTTTCGGTCCCTGTTGTATAAGGCCAAGGCCACAGCGGACCTAGAGGAGGCACCTCCTGCAAAGGATGGTGAAAAGGCGGCCTCAGGGGCTGACAACCCCTTATTTACAACTCCGCCAGCTTGCACTGATGAGGTACCAACTCCTCAAGTAGTCCTCGACATCATACAGAAGCAGTGGCTAAAGCCTGCTTCCCATTTGGCTCCCTCCAGCAATGAAAAGAAGTTTTACTTGCCTGGCAAAGCCCTCAATGACCTACTACAGATTTAACCGGTGGAAGATCCAATAGCAGCTCTACTCTCTTCTATGCCTGTCTCGGGTGATCCTTCAGAGCTCCTAAAGCCTGAGGACAAGAAGCTGGAACACATACTTAAGTATGAGCACCAATCAGCTGCGTGGGCCATAAGGGCTGCTTCCGCTGCAACGTTTTTTAATAGAACCACTCTCATGTGGCTATGACACCTCCAAGAATGTCTTCCACCAACAGATGCCAGAATGCACCACGATGTGAGTAAGATCATCGCAGCCATGCAATTCTCTGCAGACGCTACGCTTGACTCCATTCGCTTCTCAACCAGAGCAATGGGAGCATCTGCCACTTCCAGGAGGCTCCTCTGGCTCCAAAGTTGGCAAGCTGACAACAAGGCAAAATGGCATCTTGCGGCTGGCCCATTGCAAGCCGAAAAGCTGTTTGGTACAGCGCTCAAACCATTGCTAATAGAGACCAAGGACAAGCGCAAGATATTGCCGTCTCATGCCAAATGAGCCAATCGAAGGTTCAGCCCATATCCGAAACCTCAAGTCTTCCGAGCTCAGCCTCCTACTGCCTCTGCACCAAGCCCTACCTCCACCCAGGCTTACCAATATCAGCCTCGGCAATTCAATAGGCGACCTGACCGTTCCAATGACTTCAGGGACAGGTACAGACAGTTCCCCCAGTCCAAACGTCCCTTTAAAGGGGCTAGCGGTCACCCCGCTAGGAGGCCCAGATAATTCCCCGAGGGAGGCCGCCACCGGGGGCCGATTACAGCTTTTTGCTACCCGGTGGGAGTGCACCGTATCAGACAGGTGGGTCCTTAATACAATTGCTCAGGGTCTGTCTCTTGAATTCTTCTCCATTCCTCCAGATTTTTATTTGGCCTGTCCTGAATCTTTGGACCCCAGCATGCAGAGGTCCATGCAGCAGGCTATTGAGCATTTACTCCTAATCAGGGCCATCGAGCCCGTCCCTTCTTCACAGAGGGGCTCTGGTTTTTATTCCAGGTTATTTTTGTCCCAAAATCTTCAGGAGAATGGAGAGCAATTTTGGACCTGAAACGCCTAATGAATATTTAGTCTACAGGCGTTTCAAGATGCACACCCTACACACTATTTTGGACTCGGTCAGGAAGGGCGACTTCCTGGCTTCAATTGACCTGTCTGAGGCATATCTGCACATTCCAATTCTCCAGGCCCACAGAAAGTTCCTCAGATTTGCATATAGAGGCAAGCACTTTCAGTATACTGCTCTGCCATTCGGTCTCTCCTCTGCACCGAGAACCTTCACCAAGGTTCTCATTGCCCTTCTCGCTCACCTTCGTTCCATTCCAGTGAGGATTCAGAGTTATCTAGATGACATCCTCATACAAGCCAATTCATACACTCGAGCAAGAGAGGATATTGAAATGACAATTCACACTCTAAATTACCATGGTTTTCTAATTAACTACCAAAAAAGCCAAATGATTCCAACCACCAGATTACAACATCTTGGGGTCATAATAGATACTTCCTTGAATCTAGTTTTCCTGTCAGAGGACAGGCAGAATAGCATCACAGAGTTAATTGCACAGATCCAGCAACAACACACAGTTCAAGTGGTTACTCTATCCAGCTTGCTGGGAAAATTCATATTGTGCATTTCTATTATCCCTTGGGCTAGGTTGCATTCCCGTCCACTCCAATGGTTTTTGCTTCCTTTCCAAAGGGCAGGCCAAGGGGACTCCCTACACAGGATCCAACTCCCATCTTCTGTTCTAAGCTTCCTCAACTGGTGGAGTTCAAATACGCTAAGCATGGGTTCTCCTCTTCGGGTCTCTCCCTCTTTCACGGTCACCACAGATGCCAGTCTCACGGGTTCGGGTGCCCATATGACAACAGAAATGGTTCAGGGGCAGTGGTTGGAGGAGGAACAACTGCTCCCTATCAATCTATTAGAGCTGCGGGCTATCCGCCTGGCTTTAATCCAATTTGAGACCATTATACAGGGTCAAGTTGTGCTTATCCTGACAGACAATGTGGCTGCAAAGGCACACATCAATCGCCAGGGGGGGACCAGATCCCGTGCCCTCATGCAAGAGGCTTGGCAACTCTGTCTCTGGGCTGAAGAACACTCCATTTCACTTCAAGCGCAGCACATTTCCGGCACCCAAAACCTGCAGGCTGACTGGCTGAGCCGTTCCCAGATTGATCAATCGGAATGGCAACTGGACACGGGGCTGTTTCAACTGATAACAGCCCGGTTCGGGATACCCTCGGTGGACTTGTTTGCAACCCAGTCCAATACACAGCTTCCCAGATTTCACTCACGTTTTTACCACCCGCATGCAGAGGCCACAGACTCTGAGGTGCCATTGGCCTGCTGGCCTGTTATATGCTTTTCCTCCCCTTCCTCTTATCCCTGCAGTCATCCGCAAGATAATAAAGGAAGAGGCGGAGGTGATCTTGGTGGCACCTGACTGGCCGAGGCGGCCCTGATTCGCCGACCTGGTCTCTCTCCCAGTGAAGAGACACTGGAACTTACCCCAGCAACATCTGGTTCTTCGACAGGGTCACATCCTGCATCCAGACCCAGCATGGTTCCAGCTAGCCGCTTGGCGGTTGAGCAGCAGGTGTTGCTGACAGAGGGTATTCCTGAAGCAGTCATATCCACTATCCAGGCTTCCAGATGTCCTTCAACGACTAGGATATACCAGGCTACCTGGGCAACCTTTGTTCAATGGTGTTCCCAGACGAATCTCTCCCCGATGACTGCTTCCATGCCTCAAATTCTTAACTTCTTGCAGGAGGGTCTAGACAAAGGGCTGTCCCCTAACACATTCCATAGGCAGGTTGCTGCTTTAGCTATGGTTCTTCGAATTGGGAACAAGCATTCCTTATCACAACACCCTTTAGTCAGAAGCTTCCTCAGAGGAACAACTAACCTTAATCCCCCAATAGTACATAGATTTCCCACCTGGGATTTACCTAAGGTGCTCAGGGCGCTGACCAGAGAACCATTTGAGCCTCTCCGGGCATCCTCTCTTCAACACCTGTCTCTAAAGGTGGTGTTTTTAGTGGCCATAACTTCCGCCAGATGGATTTCTGAACTAGCAGCTCTGTCTGTATGAGACAATTTGTGCATTTTTCATTCAAACAGAGTCATCCTCAGATTGGATCCTTCATTCCTACCCAAAGTAAACACCGTTTTCCATAGGTCTCAGGAGTTAATTCTCCCAAACTTCTGTCCCAATCCTGCCCATCCTAGGGAGAGGGCATGGCACACACTAGATGTCCGTAGAGCCCTTAAGATATACATAAAGCGTACCTCTACCTTTAGGAAGACGGAGGCTTTATTTGTAAAATTTCACCCTTCTTCAATGGGTTCCAGAGCATCTTCATCACTCTTGGGGAGGTGGATAAGGGCTTGTATTGCAAAGACCTATGAGATTCAAAAATTACCTTCTCCTAGTGGGGTCACTGCACATTCAACCAGAAGTGCTGCGACTTCAGTTGCGTGGACCACACAATCGTCAATAGAAGAGATATGCAGAGCTGCCACATGGTCGTCACTCTCTCTTTTCATTAGGCATTATAAGTTAGACGTTTATGCATCAACAGACGCTGCTTTTGGCCGCAGGTTCTTACAGCAAGTTACAGTACCATCAGAGGGGTAAACAGTTTATGGCCCCACCCTGGGACAACAAGCTTTGGTAGGTCCCAGTCAATTGGAGGCTATGCTTCCTACAGATGGAGAAAGGACGTTGGTCTTACCTGATACGGTCCTTCTCATTGTAGGAAGCATAGACTCCAATACCCACCCGTTGTTTTGCACTTATATAGGAAGTAGGCAGGGAGGGCAAAGTTATCTCGTTACAGGTGCTCCAGTTGTCGATCATCTTCTCTTTGCCGAAAAAACACTGGATGAAGGCCAGTAATGGCGAGCTTTTATAGTAAAATCAACTCATCACGTGATCGCTGCTGACCAATCCCCGGTCAATTGGAGTCTATGCTTCCTACAATGAGAAGGACCGTATCAGGTAAGACCAATGTCCTTTCTCACAAAAGGCTAACCTTGGTAAGAAGAATCTGGGTATTTCTTCTTGGCCCTTTGGCTATTATTATGGGACTCCAGAATACGGACTAACTCAGTAACCAGAATAAGGAGGATGTGCAAAGGTGGCCATACAGAGAGGACTAAGCCATATTTGAGTTTGTCTGGTTTCGTTTAGGCACCTGAACTGAACCACAGTGGTTTAAAGAGAAGTGTTTGACACCCCCACCATTACTAACCCACATTGATCGTGGCTTAAAAATGTCAAGTGTAACCTGGTTCAGTCTGTTCAGATCCACCTAAAATAAACCTTTCTGCCCACATCGTCTGTCAGACATCCTATTTATGGATGCCAGTGGATGAGTTCACACAATACCTTTGTGTTCAATGTGTTTTGTTTGGGCCGTGTGTACTTGTAGTCTGGTCTTGAGAATTTGTATCTTCCCATGTTCTATCAAGTCCCTAGTTTTTAAACATTTTTTATTCACAAAAATCTCCCAGCATGCCATCAACTCCCATTTGCTGCTGAGTAACCAACTGGGTAGAATTTGCCTGAAGAAAAGAGCTCTAATATCCACATACAGTGTTTACTTTTTGGGTGCTCCAAACATTTTTCATTTATTAATTAATATAACTCAAATATTGTAAATGATAATCCTCAGCAGCTTTTTCACAAAAGCCAAAGTGGATGAGGCTTTGCTTGTTTGCACAGACTGGTTGGTTGAATGACATGGATTGATATTGGTTCATGGACTGGAATTTGGGGACCCCTGCCTTAATCAGCCTGCAAAACTCTCCAAGTCCATGATGATCCTTCATCTTGTATTACTGTGCCTCTCAGATGTTAATGTTAATTCATTGCTGTCAAGTTAATTATTAATTGTTGCTAATGTTAACAAATTAGAAGAGCTTGCCCAGCTGTTGAGTTTCAGATATTAATGGTTGTTCATTATTAATTGTTACTGATAAATAAGGCTACCTTTTCTTGAGTAGGAGGGCATCATGTGTTTGCCAAGAATGGTGCTGGTCTATTTGTAGCCTGGGAGCTGAACCTTTTGTGTTGTTTCTGTCTCTATAGGCTCAGGAGACCAAAAATAATGCGGGGGGAGGAGCATGAATATTGTCATCCATAGTCTTGGATTCTTACTTAAACCATTGTGGAATTTGGTTTTCCATAATGGCTAGAAGATTCTGGGAATTGCGTTCCCAATAGATCTGGGGTTAATGATCAAGTTGTGGAAGGGGGTCATAAGAATGGAAGAATGCATCACCAGGGGAGATGCCCAAGAAGGCCTGTCTCAAAGCAGAGGGCTTTACTACCTGTGCTGCAGAAACCAAACTGGCCACTTCATGGTGCTGTTGTCTCATGAATGAAAGCAATTAAGGCTTTCCTCTGTCTCTTATCTGTCTAGCATAGTGTTTCTCAACCTTACTAATTTTAAGACGTGTGGATTTCAACTCTCAGAATTGTCCGGCCAACAGGAGGACTTCAACACCCAGAAGTCTGAGAAACAGTGAAGAAGTCTCTGAGTTTCAGGGCCTGAAGAAAAGTTAAGGGGAGTCCACGATCTTTCTTAATGTCTGATTTCACTATCAATCTGCTCTTACACTTAAGATGTTTTTCCTAATACTGCATCAGAAGTTCCCTTCCTATTACTTAAATCCACTATTCCATGACCTGCATTCTGAAATGAAAGAGAAAAACTTTTGGTCATCTTCTGCATGATTACCTTTCTTTTCCATCTTCAAATAAAATGGGTCTTCTGTTCTGAAGGCTAAGCATGGTCCCAAGCCATGGAGGCTTGTTAGATAGGACCCACTGTTCAAGTTGTCAAGATTCTTCTGTATCTTGAGCCTATCTTCTGGAGTGTTGGCTATTCCTGTCAGTTTGGTTGCAAATTTGATGAGTTCCCCAGCTAGCCCCTCATCTAGATCATTGATGAAGATATTGAAGAGTACTGGGCCTAAGCCTTGAGATACACCACTACATACTTCCCTCCAGAAGATTATTAGGGATTCTTAGTAGTTTCTTAGGATCATTGTGAGGACTATTTTCAGCATGTGCCAGATGATGCTTGGATTCACACAGAATTGGATTCTGGCTAGGTAGGTCCTGTGGAATTGACTGAGGTACAGCCTTGCTTGATTATTTGAGGAGAGTTTGATCCTGTTGATCTCAAGGAAATGGGCACGGTTCTTAAAGCTTTGACTGCTGCCATCAGCTTAGAGCCATGTGCCTTCTGGTTGGTTAATGTCTCCCCCCTCCCACCCACCACCAAACAAATGTAGTTGAATCCATACAGGTGGTGAATGCCTTGAAGAGGATAGTGCTGCCTTGAGGTTCATCTGTCCTCAAGAGGTGAATCACTGGATCAGAGGTGAAATTCAGCAGGTTCTAGAAGGTTCGCTAGAACTGGTAGTAAATTTTCTAAGCAGTTTGGAGAACCGGTTGTTAGAATAAATCTCCTTTTGTTTTTTTCCACTTTACAGGGTTAATCCTGTAAGGAAGGCAGGAAAAAAACATTCTGGTGTTGTTTTTAGCCTAATTTTTATTACCCTGCTTACAGAAACTGCCCACCCAGTCACATGACACCCCACCAAGCCACGCCCACCAAGCCACGCCCACAGAAACGGTAATAAAAAAACTTGAATTCCACCACTGCACTGGATCCAGCAGTTCTGAACAATTTTTATGCAGTTTATAACCTTCCCATTTAAAGTGTTGAAAAGCTGATAGATTCACAGCCTCAAAAAACACAGGAGGGAATTGATCATCAGGACCCTTTTAAGTCTGGGTCCAGTTTGGCATTTAGTACTAAGACAGCATTAGTTGTTTCTAGATAACCTCTGGCTGGCCACAGATCAGAGAGTGGTGCCTCATTCTTGGCCCTTCTTGATTTCCTATTAGTTTTTAATATCATTGATAGAATCAATTTGGGGGTAGAAAGTGTGGGGGATTCAAATCTATCCATCCATCCATCCATCAACAAATCAATCAATAAGCAAGCAAGCAAACAAGCAGGGAATTCAATAAGCTCATGAATATATACGTACTTCTGTAACATTGGTATAACAATAGCATTTCTGCACTTATTCTGATACTGTCTTAAATAGTCTCAAGTGATGTAGATTCGTCCCTTCACCCTTGTCGCTTCAAAGCTCATCAGGCCTGTATCTCGATGACCTGGATATTGTTAAAGAAGCAATATAATATTTCACATGTTAAAAAACTTGTTATATCTGATAGAAATTGTTCTGCACTTAAATAGCTCAGCAAAGAACCTGGCCATTTAAAATTGTGTGGTTTTTTTTTTTTTAAATAAAGCTGATTAACAAATATGCTTCATTATATTTAGCACATTTTCTGCAGTGAGGCAAGTGGGAACATGTTTGCCTAGCAGTAACAGCAGTCAGGCAACAGAATCACTTCACATGTTACATGCGTTAGAACAAAAACTAGACAACCATCTGCCAGGGATGCTTTAATCTGGATTCTGTCTAGAGCAGGGAATTAGATTTAAAGGCCTAAGGGACCCCTTCTGAAATTGTAAGTCTATGTTCTATTGATAAAAATTAGAATTTTCCTTTTTTAAAGATTAGATGGTTGTAAAATGATGTAATAACAATTGTTGAGAACATTTGCGTCTAGTTGAGCTTTCCACTTAAATACTATAATATTATGGGATTTTTAGTATCCGCCCGTACTCCTCTTTATCATGCTACCTGTCTCCTAAGTATCAAGTCTTTCAAGGAGAAAGGTGACTTGACAGCTTTACCTCAAGCAAATGACACAAAAGAGAAAACCAAATCAGAATGTTTTGACAAATTGTGGATTAGGGAAAGAACCATATTTAGCAAAAACTTTGACTGATTCACAGTTGGTATCAAGTTTGTCAGCATATCCCAAGGAGGGTACTAGGGGACGTTAATCTTCACTATGATTGAAACCATACCTACAGGTTGGCAGAGTGAGTGCAGAAAAGTACAGCATGCAGCTGTACATGCACTTTTTAGACATACAATGCACATGCACTGCATGCATGTACACACACACCCAAGGAATCGTGTGTGCATGCGCAGGAGAGCACCAAAGACCAGCTGGATTTCCTGCTGCAATTGCGCACATGCACAGCGGAGGCCTGAAGACCATCTGGGTCTCTGCAATCATGCATGTGTGCATGCACAATTGCATGTGCATGCTCAGCTGGAGGTAAGTTCGCTGACAGCTTGTGTGCCCAGCAAGATGGGTCTGCATGCCACCCGTGGCACCTGTGTCATAGTTCACCATCACTTATGGTCACAATTGGAACTGGCATTTCAATCACTAAGCCAGGGATGTAGTAACTGCATTTTGAAATTTCACATCATAGTGCAAGAATCTACTAAAGCTGGATCATAGCAGCTGAAGATCAAATGTTTGATATAGAAGCACTATCAGATTTAAATAAATATAAACCCCTTACAATTCATGTTACCTGGGATTACTTCTTTACCAATATGGTTCTTGTAGCAATATAGGGCCTGACACATAGGCAAAACAATGGCTCTTTCTGTGTTGCTCGTTGCGTTAGTGAAGATCAAGAAAATGCAGTATATTTTTGCTTCTTGGAACTGAAATATGTCAGCTGCCAATCACACAAACACTATTGTGGAATGTCCTGATAAGATACTGTGAGATGCTTACCCATCTTTAATGTCAGCCTTTTCACAGACACACTCTTATGTGGAGACATTAGTGAAGACAACCTGTCTATGTGAATTTTCATGGAAAAACTTGACTTGCATGAAAAGAAATGAGCATTACTTACTGGAAGTAAAATCGTTTCACTTCCATTGGTGTACTGATTCTCAACATAGGTTTAAATTGTCCCCAATAAAATATTTTATTCTCCGTCGAAGGTAGAGAGCCAATCCACAGTATGGGTCACTAGTCTTTCCGTAGGTCATGTGACTGAGAATAAAAAAGGTATAAAAGGACCAGGCTCCACCTCCTGACCCCAGCTTCTTCTCAGTCACGATCTGGGTCAAGAAGACTGAGAACTCACTCTCCTACACAGAAACTATTAAATTACAGGATCATTCATCGTGCTGTAAGTCATGAAAGGATTAGATTAAATCGCCATTCAGCAAGTTCCCGCAGATAAAGGACGGCTGCCGATAATTAATAGTTGTTAAGGCAGCCTCCCCCTCAATAATTGTGAGGCAAGTGCAGCAGAACAGCTTCTAAAGCCGCGCCGCTGTCACTGTGATAAATTACGGGATGAGCCTGGCGCGATTGAGTCCAGCGAAAGAAAGTTTAGCCAAGTAGCTTCGTTCAACAGCATTATTGTTTGAAAGCATGCTGTGAGGGAAAGATCTGACAGGAGGAGGGTCCCCCCCCTCAGACGGGAGAACGCGCGCAAAAACGGCAGTTCAAACCACGCCCTGTTTCTTGCTAAAAATTCAAGCCACGTTCGTTGGTGCCGCACTCCTCCCCCTCCCAACTGGAGGCATCGCACCCAAAATAAAGTTTCTTGGAAACAGCCGCCTTTGCCTTCAGTGGCGGCCCCTCATTTGTCTGCGGATATGGAGTTCTTTCTTTGGTGGCTAGCAGCGAAGACGAGCTCTAGCGGATAATATTAACGGCACTTAATGGCCTAATGGCCACAGGCTCCGGGGCCCGTCCGATCCCCGAACCCCGCCATCACTGCTGAGGTGGTGGGGATGAGGCATCCTGCTGGCTTCCCAGAGACAGCAGAGATTAGCACCAGTGGTCTGGCCACTGGTGGACGCCAGCCTGTATATGGTCCAGGTCCAACCCAGGTGCTAGATGTCAACGGAGCATGATCGGCCGTTGTCAGGCGGGCCGCCATTTTAAAATGGATACTTTTCACCTCATAGAGGGAGGTGGCCGCCATTTTGGTTTGACACTGGTCTCTATAAAGTCCTATTCATTACCTCTCTAAGGCAGAGGTGGAGACACACCTAGAAGATGCCCAATGTTGTGGCCCTAAAGGCCCTCGCATTGGTCCATATAGCGGCCTATGACTTTCATTAATAATTTCCAGGAGGGTTACTCCTGACAAGGCTGGCTATAGTTGGGTTAACACCCAACTCGGACATATGGAGCACACTATGACTGCTCCCGAGGCATAGCGATTCGAGACCTGGCGCTCAAGGTTCTAAGTGGGCCGTCGAGCGGATTGTTAAGCTTTCAACTTCCAATACATCAATACAGCGGATACTCCAACTAATTTAGGAGTTCATTAGAGAAGGCATGGGTGGCCTTTCTAACTAGCCTTTCTCATTTTATCCAGGATGGATAACCTACCAACAAAGGTGCCTACCCGGGCTTTATCGCCCCAACCCGGAGAGCATCGAAAATGCTCCACTAAAAGAAAGCACCTATCTCAGGGGTCTGCAACCTTTAAGACATAAAGAGCCACTTGGACCCGTTTCCGAAGGAAAAAAAACACCTGGGAGCCGCA
>JAEANM010024950.1:0-11041 GCA_017656035.1 Myanophis thanlyinensis | reverse complement strand
TCCCTTAAATTATTTTTTTTTTTTTTTTTTTTTGCTATACACAACAACAGATATTTTGGACTCAACTACAGTCATGAATTGAGGGCTGTCCATATAAAACTGTCACATGTAAATTGCATTTGAAATTGCATTTGTGGGGGAAGCGTACATTTTTGTATAGGGATTTTAACTGTGTAACGAAGTAAACCTGGGAACCCAGGCAAGAGGTCAAGAGGAAGGCCAAAGAGGAGATATATGGATGCGCTAAAAGAGGACATGAAGTTAATTGGGGCGAGAGTAGAGGATGCCGAGGATAGAGTTAGGTGGAAACATGATTTGCTGTGGTGACCCTAACGGTAACAGCTGAAAGAAGAAGAACCAAGTAAACCAGGGGTGTCAAACTCAAGGCCCGAGCGCCAGATCCAGCCCACGGGGTACTTAGATCTGGCTCGTGGGGCTGCCCTGAAAACAGCAAAGGATTGGCCCACATTGCCTATGCCAGCAAAAACGGGCTCTCGAACTCCATTTTCGGCTGCAATGGCTTCCTGCAACCCTCTGCCAGCAAAAACGGAGCTTGTGAAGGCTGCCTGCAGCCCAAATGGAGCTTGGGTGGCCATTTTCACTGGCAGATCACTCAGGCCACCACAGGCACCCCCGACACGAGTGATGTCAAACTGGCCACGCCCACCCTGGCCTCCCAAGGTCAGACACAACCCCGATGTGGCCCTCAATGAAATCGAGTTTGACATCCCTGAATTAAACCAATGAATTGGTTTAAAATCCATGAAGAACGTGGATCTAAATAGGTAAGTAAAGAAGATGTCCTGAACCAATCAGCTTGCTGGAGCCTCAATCTTCAATGGCCTGCAGTCACCAAAAGTTGGTCTAAAATCAAAGACAATTCTTTACTTGCTGACAGGAGAGGTGCGTTAGGATCACCTTCCAAGCAACTGCTAGTGCGATGGAAGTTTGCTTCCTTAGCTGTCACATCTGAGCCCCTAGTGTGGTTTTAAGTGCCCAACCTGCCACCTGAACAATGGCAACAGGCATTTCCTTCTATTCCACTGGCTTTTGCACGTGGAGGCCAAACTTTTGGCCTCGGGGACTGCCCTTCTTAACAAAGGCCATCTATGTATAACTTCAAAGGGGAATTTAAAGTATTAAAATCTTGCCCACTCCCGCCTCGCCATGCTTTCTTCCTGTTTTCCTTTCAATCTCATAAAAAAGTTGGAATGAATGCAAAATATTTGACGCTCTTATGCCTTTGCTCACAGCAACTTTGCCTTAATTACCACTGAATCAAAAACAGGAACTATATTTGATTTTTGTGTGCATTACCAAATATATATATATCTATATATATATCCCTCCCCAATCCCACTTCCTTCTCCTTGCCCAAAGTCCAGTTACACGGATGCATCCCATCTCTTTCATCCACAGATTTCCCCACCTCCACTACTTGACCGTTACCACTGGGCTAAGCACTACAAATCCTTTTTAAAAAAATAAATAGCCAAAGCAATTAACAACATCTCCCGGCATCTTTCCGAGCCAAGTGGGAGACATGCTTTAATTACTACATAGTCTGTTTTCCTTTGCACGGGGAAGCATGTGTGGGCTGCTATGTGTTCTAAAGGTCTTTGAAGAATTGCAGGCCGAGAAGAAGGATCAAAGAGGGCTTCTGTGTAGAGATGGCGAAGGGGTTGTCCTTCCTACTGAAGGAAAACATCAAGCTTTCCATCAGCTCTGGTGAACTATGGGAAGGATGTCCTGGCCCAGCTATTACAGAGTTTATGTCTCTCCTCTATTAGATTTTTATTAAATTAATCTGATCTCAGTGTCGTGGGTTGCTAGGCTAGGAAGCTGCCCTTTGATGTCTCTCCCACAAGCCTTCCTCGTCACCACACCCATTTCCTTGCTGCTCCCAGTGGTGGGGTTTCTCCACCAAGAGCAAAGTTGTGCTTCGTTCCTTCCCAATCTCATGAAGTTGCTGGAGAAGAGCAAGCCAAAAGAAACAGCCAATGCAAACAGAAACAGCTGTAACAATTTTACATGGCATGGTTCTGATTTCCTTGATTTCTGGGTCTTCCCCTATACACACACGCACACAACTTCTCTCTTCTTTTTCTCCCATTTTTAGGGATTGGCAGCTATCAAGGGTGGAAAGGAAACTGATTTCCAAAGTTTTGGTTACTATCCAACTGTAGAAATTGGCTCGCATTTATTGCAGGTGGTGGCAGAATCCCAAGAAAAAGTACATTGGGAGAGGAAAAAAAGCAAAAGGGAGAGGCCGGGGGGAAAGAAAGGAAAAGTTGATGCTGCACAATGAGACAGGAACCCAGGTGCAAAAGATGTACAGGTGCAAAAATAGAAATTAGGGGTTCTACTTTTCAAATCTATTAATTTGGAGGGTGGTGTTGTGAAAAGTGTACACTAGGACAGGAGTCCCCAACCTTTCGGACTTCAGGGACCACTAATTTCATAATTTTAAATCCCACAGACCACTAATATGATTTGCCTCATGACCAGCTGGGTGGGCATGGCTAGGTGGCCATGTGACTGGGTGGTTGTGGCCAACTCAATGTCATCATGTTGAGGGGTACCTCACCAGCCTCTACTTGCTCCTCCCTGCCCAAGCTCCTTAGGGCCCCAAAAGGAAGCAGTTGTTGGAGCTAAGCAGCCACCACGAGAAAGAGTTGGAAAAGCAGCTGGCTCAGTTCAAATTAGATCCGACTGAGAAGGAGGCTCAGCAGAAGTACCTCACTGAGGACTATGAGCATAGGCTTTCCAAGCAGAGGAAAGACCTGCAGGAGTACAAGGCCATTTGGGCTCCGGTGTGCTCTTCTTCTCTCGGGCAGCGGGAGGTTCACATGCTGCTTGTTGAGACACCTGGACTCCTGTGACGGAAGGAGGGGTTGGAGTTACTAAACAGGCGGCCAAGCTAAGTGCCGGAGGACCCTTGATTTAGCGCAATATAAAAAATGCAAATAATTTTTCTGCGGACCACCAAAATTTTATCGCGGACCACTAGTGGTCCATGGACCACTGGTTGGTGACCGCTCTACTAGACTATTTATTTATTTATTTATTTTATTTTATTGGATTTATATACCGCCCCACTCTCCCTAAGGACTCGGGGCGGTTAACAGCCAATAGAAAACAAAGAAATACAAAATACCATTTAAAATCACTTAATACGATTAAACAGGCCGTAAATTAGATAGCATTTTAAAATTACAATTTAAAAGCTAATTTAAAACACTGTAACTTTTAAAAAACCAAAATACCACTAACAATGCATTCCAAGAGGCACATGGATGGGCTGTTTACTGCTTACACCATTGTTGGAGATTAGCAGGTAAAGCAGTCTTGGGGAGAATTTAGAATAGCAACAAACCAAAACCCAACTGCAAGATGTAACTGTGATTCTTCTTCGTTTGCCATATGAATGGCCATAAATCTTGTTTTCCACACTATTAGCTATTTGATTCTTCTTTTAAAAAGTTAAAATGTTTGCCACCGTTATACAACTGCAACCAACACCTTGAATTTGGTTGCTCCCTCCTATTCCTACACAAACACAAGTTGAACTATTTATAACTCAGCACTGAATTTTAAACTGATTGCACTAAAAAAAAACCCTTTCAAATTACCTCTAAGGGACAGGCTTCCATTCTTATGACATCACAGATTTAGGTTTCAGGTTAGAATTAAGGTTAGGGTTAGGGTTAAGGTTAGGAGGACTCTGATTATTTGAGACTGGTTTAATCTACATTTCCTGGTAAAATACGTGGAAAAAAAATCCCATTAGGGTGCAGATCTACTTCAGGTTGTGATTACAATTAGTGTTAGGGTGAGGGATAGGGTTAGAATGAGGATTAAGATTAGAATTAGGTCTCCAAAAAAAATCTAAGAGTAAAAGGTTACATATGTATTGGCAATACCTATTTTACTCTCAGAATTCATGGATACCTAACCTTAACCCAAACATCACCCTAACCCCAAACTAAACCCTCACTCTAACAGTAACCCTAATCCCAGCCCTAACCCAGCCCTAATCCTAGCCCTAAACCTAACCCCATCACTAACAATCACTCTAACTTAAGTCCTAACCCTAAAACTAGCCTAAACCTAACACCACCCTAACATCAACCCCGCCTCTAATCCCACTCTTAAAACCAATTACAACCCTAACCGTAAGTAGATTTCCACCCAAATGAGATTCCCCCCCACCCAGTTTCAAAAAATCAGAGCAATCCAAAGAGTAAAAAGATGCATTACAAAAATATAGGTGACACCTATTTTACTCTCAGAATTCATGGAGACTTAACCCTAAACTTAACCCAAACCTCATCCTAACCTTAACCCCAACCCTAATCCTAACCTTAAACCTAAATCAAACCCTCATTCTAACTGTAACTGTCCTCTAACCATACTCCCAACCCCAGTCCTAACCCCTATATTAACTTTAACCCCAGATCTAACCCTAATTTTAATCCTGACTCCTAACACATTATAATGCTTAGGAGGGCTCTGACTTTTTAAGAATAGTTCATCTATACTTCCTGGTAAAATACATGGAAAAATCTCATTTGGGTGAAAATCTACATCAGGTTAGGATTGGGGTTAGGGTTAAATTTAAGATTAGGGTTAGGGTTATATTTTGGGTTAGGATTAGGATTATGGTTAGGTTCCGAGCCAAAATTAGAGATAGGGTTAAGATAAAACTGAGGTTAGGGTCAGGATTAGGCCTTGGTTTAGGTTTGAATTATGTTTAGTGTAAGGGTTAGGGTTTGGGTTACGATTAGGAATAGGGTTAGTTTAGGATTATGGTTAGAGTTAGGGTTTGAATTATGATTAGGAATAGGGTTAGTTTAGGACTATGGTTAGGGTTAGGGTTTGGTTTACAATTGAGTTTAAGGTTAAGGCTGGCATTAGGTTTAGGGTTAAGGTTGGCTTTAGGGTTAGGGTTACTATTAGATTTGCTCTCCATGAATTCTAACAGTAAAATATATCTAATTGATTGTTAATGGATTCATAGAACGTTGTTATGCTTAGGAGTGTTCTGAATTTTCATGAATTTCTTAGCTGTGTTTACCAGTAAAATACATGGCAAAGACCCATTTGGTTGCAAATCCACTTAATTTTAGGGTTGGGGTTGGGGTTAGAGTTAATAGTCAATGTTAATTTTAAGTTTATGGTTTTTGTTGGGGTTGAGATTAGTATTAGTATTAAGGCAAATTTAGTTCTTCATAATTTCCAAAAAGTAAAATAGACATTGCCAATAGATTCATAGTACATCAGTGAGTTTAGGAGGTCTCTCACCTTATCTATGTTTTCTTGTAAAATATGGGGGGTGGAAATCCCATTGGGATGAATAATCACTTAAGGTTAGGGTTAGGGTTAGGTTTAGAATTAGATTTAGATTTAGGATTAGGATTAGTTTTAGGATTGAGATTGGAGGTGAGGGTTAATGTTTTGCTTAGGGTTTTGTTTAGGGTTACAGTTGGAGTCAGAGATAAGATTAGGATTATGTTTGAGGTTAGGATTTGGTCTTTATGAATTCTGAGAGTGACATAGAAATTGCCAGTAGATTTGTAGTGCATTAATATGTTTACAAGACTTTTTGAAAATATTAAGGTTCGGATTGGGGTTTGAGTTTGGGTTGAGGTATGTGTCAGGATTAGAGTTAGGATTAGGATTGGGATTATGATTAGGGTTAGGGTTGAAGTTCAGGTTAGAGAAGCGGTGTCAAACTCGTGTTGTCATGTTATCATCAGGTGCTATGTCATAACTTTTTCCCTTTTGCTAAAACAGGAGTGGGTGTGGCTAACGCAAGACACATCTGGCCCATGGGCCACAAGTTTGATACCCCTGGGTTAGAGTGAAGGTTACAACTAGATTTGGTTTAGTAGTTAGGTATAGGGATTGGATTACGGTTAGGGTTAGGGTTAGGGTTAGGGTTAGGTATAGAGTTACAGTTGGGATTGTAGTTAGGATCGTGTTTGAGTTTAGTGCTAGGTTTAAAAAAACTTTCTTTTTTCTGTTTAACGTGAAATGTCCTTGCATTTTCCAACCAACTATTGCATATGGAGATGTTACAAGCACAGTTTTTTTTAAACTTCAGGCCAAACAACTAGACCAGGAGTCGGGAATGTATGGCTCGCGAGCCAGGTGTGGCTCTTTTGAGAATTTCATCTGGCTCGCAGAAAAAATAAGTCTTGTCACAGAAGCCCTTGTGGGCAAGCGACATCGCGGCTGCCATTTTGAAAATGGGCAGAGTGGCGGTCGCTATTTTGGATGACACACGAGGAAGCTGCAAACGCCGTCTCTGGCCCCAGCGACTATTTCAGAAAACCTGGGGACCCTGTACGGGAGACAGCACCATTTTGGAGGCCACGTGTGTTCAAAACAGCCTCCCTCGCTGGCCGGCAACCTTTGTGGGTGAGCAATGCTGCGGCCGCCATTTTGGAAGAGGGCAAAGTGGCGGCCGCCATTTTGGATTTATTTTATTTATTTTTTATTTTATCAAGATTTATTCACAAATTCGCCTTTGTGGAGAGAGCAGGTTCTGCGGTGTGTCTAATTATATGGCTCTTACTGAAATAAATTTCCAAATATTTTGTTTTCATGGCTCTCTGAGTCAAAAAGGTTCCCGACCCCTGAACTAGACAGTCATCAAATAGTAAATTGTAATGCAAATATCTGAAAAGAGCTTAATTAGTGCAGGCTGGCTAAAGAGAAAGCAAAACAGGTGGAAATGAAAGGCCCACTAAGTATTTAGGTTACTAGATCAAGCACAAAGGATGCATTATAACAAGCACTGCTTTGATAGTCCTTTCCTGTTCTTTTGATTCCACCGTTAACAAGCCATTAGTGATTGCAACACAACCATGGGGGGAAAAAAACAAAAATCTTAGATAAAATTTAAAGAGTCTTATGAAATATCACAAGATACTGGGGGCCTAGCATAAGAACTCCACTCTTTCATTTTATTTTCCTTTGTCCACAGGCCATGGTGTTATATGGTGTCTACAGCGACAAAAACAATCTGTTGGTCTCTGTTTTGGCACATGACTTTGAAGATGGCTGTTTGGATTATAATTAATACTGAATTCCAACACAGCTAATGGGATATTTTGGCAAAGTCCAGTTATTCCTATATATTTTATGTGGGATAAGATTTTTCCAGATGCTTCCTTGTTCCATAAAGAGAACTGATAAAGCAAACAGACAGTTGTAAAGTACAGTAGTATTTATAGCTACTGTAAAGGACGCAGGTTCTTACCATAGTCCATGTCTCCAAACAGCTTTATTTTAAACTGCAGCTGATAAGGGAGTTATCCCCAGACGTTTTTTTGTTCATCCTTCTCCCAATTTGTGTCTCTAATTCGAGATCCTTCCTCTACCCAGTCTTGATTCTCATTTTTATTCCAGGCCTAATATTAGATGTAATGGGAGTTATTGACAATTCTTCAATGAAGTGGTATACATGGATGAATTATACTAAACTGCAAAAGATGATTACATTCAGATTGAAATGTGGTGTCTTAGCACACAATCAGAAGCACAACCAGCTTAAAGCCACCACTTTCTGTAAACTTAGATCAAAGCCCTAGTACTGTAAAAACATCTGATCCAGCATTCCATTTTGGAAAGATTTCTCATAAATACAGCAAATTTCTTTTGTGGCTTAGAGTCAATTAAATAAACAGCACACATTCCTCTCCACTTGGTTTGCTAAGATAGTTGTATCCAGATCATTAGTTCATTATAGCATGCTATACTTTACTGTGGTAGAGTCTGTATTTAATCATGAAATACACTAGTCAGAAAATACTGTCACTAGACCTTGGCTACAAAAAAACTAGATGGCCCCTAGATGGCAGCAAAAAGACACAGGAAACTCTGCATAGTCATCTAGTGGACATCTGCATTTTTGCAACAAAGATAGACCACTTTATCTTTCTCATCCTTGGCGATTTTAAGATGTATGCACTTCAACTCACAGTTTCCCCATGTTAGCTGAGAAATGCTGGGAGTTGAAATCCACACATGCTGGCTGAGGAATTCTGGGAGTTAAAATCCTTACATCTTAAAGTTGCCAACATGGAGAAATGCTGCCTTAGACAGATTTGAAGTTATGACATCAAAGAAGAAGCAATTAAGCCAACAATAGGGCCTGTCACGTTTGTTAAAATCCAGATTCATGTCAAATGCAACGATTAACCTCCTCCTCTTGGCATTTGTAACTATTTATCTTCTATAAAAGCAGACACGCCTTTGGACAAACCCATGTGCAGTTGTCTGAAAACAAGATAATAAAAGGAATTCCTCCAGATGCTTGCATAGCAGATTTCTTTACTCTGTAGCAAGGGAGACTTCCACAGTGGAAAATAATAGTTCAAAAACTCAAATTCAAATTTGCAAAATTTATTTTTAATATTGCGTATGTGCTTATTGGTTTTATAACAGCAATATTGCTTTAGGGTGACGGTCAAAAGGAGCTCTGTGCTGAACCATTTAGGGTTTAAGCAGTCAAGCAGTGAAATGGGTGTTTGTCCATATTTACAGTTTTATATTTGTACACATTTATAAATGATATATAAACAACTTGACTGGCTACCCAGCAATTTTTGGCTGTGTTGTTTTCCAAGAAAATGGCATCTTGATTTAAGATATCAGAATAACATCAAAAAACTTTCCTTGATTTCTTCAACTACTATATGAAAATGTATTTATTTAGAAATATGTGAATAAAAGGCTTATTGAGACCAAGGTCCCTTTTTTGCTTCCACTTCCCTATCCATCAGAAGCCATTTGGAGATGATCTGTTTCTAGCTTGTCTTGCAACACTGAAACATGAAGCAAATATTTCCTAATTCTTATATACCATAGTTTCTACAGTAACCCTTCAATCACCCACCCACCCTCCATCCACACTTCACATTTCAAGAAATTAAATTGTCCGTTCCCCTCTTCTCAATCTATTCCCTTGTTTCATTTTGTAGAGATTAGTAGGGTTACACAATTTTTTTAAAAAAAAGCAACAAAGGTTTGTATGAACAGCAGTTGTAAAGCCATGAAGCCAACTTTCCTCAGAGACTGGTAGTGGAAGTAGATATCATAATTCATGGGAAAACTGATCATCCAGAAACTCCTCAAGCCACAATATTTTTTCAGAAAAGATTTGTTTTCTTCTTCTTCTTCCTAGCATATTCCTGTAGATGCAGGGTCCATTTTTTGGATCACTGAATGCCACTTTCGGCGGTCAGCTGCGTCTCTGGGGTGCAGGCTTGTGGCTTGCATGTCTTTGTTGATTGTGTCTTGCCATTTGTGTTTTGGACGCCCATGAGGTCACTGGCCTTTGACTTCTAGTTGGTAGGCTGTCTTGGCAATGGTGAAAGGTGCTGCTCTCTGGACATGTTCATACCAGTGGAGCTGGCCTTCTCTCATCTCTAAATGGTGCCACACCAAAATGCTGTTGAATGATGTCATTTCTGATGTGGTCAAGAAGGGAGATGCCTGATATCTAATGGAGCTTTCACATTTCCATGGCATGGAGATAGCTTTCGCTCCCTGTTGTTGCTGCTCAGCATTCAGTGCCATACAATGCTACAAGGTGGATGATTGTCTTGTAAATCTTAGATTTAAGACGAGTTGGCATTCGTCTGTCACATAACACCCCTGTGAGTTCTTGCCAATGCGTCCAGGCTGCATTCACCCTTCCTCGCACCTTGGCATTGATGTCACCATCTTGGAAATGGGATCCTGGATCCCCAAAAATGTCCACTTTCTTTAGGTTTTCTCCATTGATTTGAAGCGTTCCAGGAGTGGTAACAGTCTCTAAGTACTCAGTTTTTAATTTTTTTTATTACTGTTTCAAATATAACACACAGGTTAGAGATAGATTGGATCAGCTCTCAAATATCAATGAAGCCCTGATGAGATAGCAGAGATGCAGAGGCAATTTCAAAAGGGAGAAGACACCTCACTTACAAATGTCCTAAATTCTTCTATAACAGCATCACCCACTGTTCGGACTCCAGTTATCTAAAATCCACCTAGGAAAAAAAGAGAGAAAGAAATAGGCATCTTCCCTTGAAATCAACCGATTGATTGAAACCAGTGGGACAATCTTAGGTGAGGTACCCTGGCATGGTTTGATGCTGAAGTTAGTGACTAACGTCAAGCCACATGTGTTGTTTTATTTATGTTGCTCTTTAATGTGTTGTCTTGCACATTTCACATTCTCATTTCTAATAAATGGCTCTGAAACCATGACGTGGAATTTAACGTGCTATGAGCTTCATCTTGAAATCATACATTTGTATTGGCGCAAAGTAACACTCTGACTGACCTAAAGGTCTGCCTAAACATTCTACCTGCTTCGCAATGTGTGAAGTTCCAATATGTCAGGGGTAGTGCAACTATGGTCCTTTTATAACCTGTGGACTTCAACAACGTGGTTGACTCAGGAATTCTGAGAGCTGAAGTCTCAGACAGTCATAAAGGAGGCATAGTTGCCAACCCCTGCAATACGTCATCTTTGCTCATTTACAATAGAGACCAGGAGTGAATGGGATTTCAAATCTCCTTTTTCCCAATCTGGAATTCCATGATATAGGGAGATATTCTATCACAGAGCCAGCTTGGTGTAGTGGTTAGGGCACCAAGCTAGAAACCAAGATATTGCAAGTTCTAGTTCTGCCTTAGGCAAAGGAACTCTGGGACTTTGGGCCAGTCACTCTCTCTTAGCCCTAAGGAGGCATGCAATGGAAAAACACTTTGGAGTGGAGGGGGGAAAGAAGTTTCCAAGACAACAGCAAGAACTAGTTCAGGCAGTCACCAGGAATCAAAATGACTTGAAGGCACACTCATTAAGAAGAAGCTTTTTTTTTTTTTAACATTAATTACATTTGAGACATGGCTCAAATAGAGTTTTAAAATGTAATTTACTTGTAATTCAACTAAGAAGGAAGTTCAGTATCCATGAGAACAATTCTTGCAATGAATTATTGAGTAGCAGTGGTGAGTTGTGTGGAGTCACTCTAAGCATACA
>JAEANM010024949.1:0-11042 GCA_017656035.1 Myanophis thanlyinensis | reverse complement strand
CACATTTCCACACACAGCAGCTGCGTCCTCCACCTCCTCCTTTCCTGGGAAGATGCATCAGACAGGGAAATGCCAACGATGTCTGGGATTGGGAGAAGAACGTCTCCTTTGCATAGTGTATGCGTGCACACACATTCACACACCATTCCAAGCTTTATCCATATGTGAGCTTACAAACTGGCAATCATGACTGGGCTTGGGAGGAAGGCCCTCTCCTATGTGGTTGAAAGTCCCCAAATTTGGAATGTGTGTATGTGTGTGCATGCATGCACTTGGCTGCCAGCAGTTTGAGGAAGCGAGGAGCTTGTGGGGCACCAAATGGTCCCCACATCTAGTTAACTGGTATGACTTGTTCTATCCCAATCCAGCCATCCCAAGTCAGCCACGCCCAGTGAGCAGCATAAGCTGGCCATATCCACCTATTTGACCATGAAAACTCAGTTGGCCACACCTACCCAGTCGGCCACGCCCACCTGGCTCCCTGAGGTCAACCACAGTTCTTATACAGCCGTCAATGAAATTGAATTTGACACCCCTGCTGTATGTGATTCATTAAGATGTACAAAAGCAAATGAGAAACATATGCATAAAATAGCATAGTAATAAATGCATTATAGTTCAAGAGCGAAGTTCAAACTAAAATGTAATTTTAATGGTTTGAAAAGTTTTTGAAGTCAATATTTTAAATTCAATCAATAATGACAGATTACAGAGAAGTGTTGTAATAAAATAAGTTCTGCTGTTCGTTTAACAGGTGAACACAGGGAACCTTTGCCTATGGATACGGAAGTTTATGAAAGTCCATATGCGGATCCAGAAGAAGTAAAAGCTAAAAATGTCACCCTTGACCGAAATTTACTGACTTTGGAAGAAAAGGAACTTGGGTCTGGTAATTTTGGTACAGTAAAAAGAGGCACTTATGAAATGAAAAAGTAGGTTATTGTTCCCCATCTTTATGTTTTTAGTATACTCTTTATTGGATTTAGTTACTGTTATTACAGTAATTGTTACAAAAAAAATTGTATGAGACCTTTTATCTAACATAAAATTAAATATTAACTAGGTTCAATTAAATGAATATTGTTCAATTGCTATAACCTTCCAAAATACTTGGTAATTTAAAGTGAATATAGAGTTGTTTGCAACAGTAAACAACAGTACATTGCTTTAACTACATTAACTTTCAAGATATTTGCGCTGGATTCCAATTGTATAACAAAAATCTAACATGTTACTTTTCAACCAAAGACGCTGGCAGTTTTATTATCTCCTAGCTCAGAAGTCCCCTTAAGTTCAATAATTGCATACTGAATTTCAGCTAATCTTCCTTATGAATATGGATATAATTGTAGCTTTAAAATTCAGTTTTGTGTATGTTTACACAGAAATTCCATTGAATTAACCTAGAAAGAGTAGTTTTAGTTTGCAGCCTAGCATAACATTAGTTTTATTTGAAATTATTTGTTAGAATTTGTTCATATGAAAATCAGCATTTTGATTTTAATCTATATATAGATTATATACCATATTTTGGGGCCTATAAGATGCACAGGTCTATAAGACACACCTAGATTTACAGGAAGACAGCAAGAAAAAACATTTTTGGCCTCCATGCTTCCCATTTTCACCTCTTCTGGCACCCAAAAGCACCTCCCGAACCCTCCGCGCATCCCATTTTTGCCAAAAATGGGCCCATTTGGGCCTGCAGAGTGCTTCTGGAGCCCAGGGAGAGTGAAAATGGGATGCACAGATGGTTTGGTAGGCCAAAAACAGGCCTGTATTTGGTCTATAAGATTCACAGACATTTCCACCCACTTTTCGGATGGGGGGGAAGTGCATCTTATAGTCCAAACAATACGGTAATTTAAAAAAATTCTATATATCTTTATTCTTTCTGTTGCGAAAACATGTTTATGTGTGCAATTTATATTTTATTTTATTTATGATTATTTATTTTTGGTAATAAAGCAATCTAATTTGAAAAAAAAAGTACAAAGTAAGAAAGAAAAAAGAAAAATCTAGTATTTTACATTTATCAATAGTCACTGATTTATCAATAAATTCACTATTAGAACATGAATAGTACAAAATATTATTGTAACATATCACAGAATCTGTGCTATATTGTTGCATTCTTTGATTGAGAGAAAACAATCCGGTTTGCATTTTTCAAAACAGATTGGTCACACATTTCTGACAACCATTCCTTGACAGATTCCAATTTCTTAACATAATTGTTTTGCAACCCATTACCACCCCTATGTGCAATACAAGCACAATTCTTGATAAACAGCCAAATTCCAAAGCTTCAACTTTATATTAACGTATTTTTAACATTTAAAGATGTTCCCATAAATCTATTAATATACTTTAATTTACTATCCCCCCAAAGATACTAAATGATCACATTACCATATAATATGAGTCAATATGGGTCAAATACTATATCATATGGGTCAAAAATAGCATTGGGGCAAGATTTTTATTGGTAAAATAAAAATATAATCAAATAGTATCTCTTATGCGCTAAATTTGGCAATTATTATCTATTTCCTTTGTGCTATTTCCCATGGCAAGTTCTTGAAATAACATGATAAGAAAGGTAAATTGAGTTGTGATAGGGACTCAAGAATATCTAATTCTTTGGGAAAATTCTATTTTGGTAAAGTATTTAATTGGAAACCTAAAATACAAGTTGGGCCATGATTTTAAATCAACTATGATATAATGACTAGTTTAAGGATTTTGTCCAACTTCAAACTGAATTTTGGCTTCCCAGTTTGCAACAGTGGAAGTGTCTTCATCTTAAGCAAGTTTTAAGGGATCAATATGGACCAGATGCTTTGTTTGCTTCAAAGGCACCTGAGTTGCTTTCTTGCTTGATGGAATCCATTACAGAAATAAAACCTATAACTTTTGGTATGTCTATCAAAAGCGCAAGAAAAAATTGAAAGTAGACTCTTCTGGGATATTTCAAACATAGACTAAAGAATTTGGAACCTGATAAAGCCACACTAATGGCTTCAGGATCTTAAAATATTAAAATGGTATCTACAGATTTGAAATTAAGGATGATTTTGTTTGAAAAATGTCAGTAAAGCAAAGGAAGCAAGTACTGCTGACCAGCAAAATTTATTTTAGGCAGAAATAGGCCATCTCATTTCCAGCCATCTCCAAAGCTTAATATAATTATGTTTTCCTGGAATTCCTGTTACAGAGGAAAGAAAATTGTGGCTGTGAAAATTCTCAAAAATGAAAGTAATGATCCAGCAATAAAAGATGAACTCCTAAGAGAAGCAAATGTAATGCAACAGCTTGATAACCCATATATTGTCCGAATGATTGGCATATGTGAAGCTGAATCTTGGATGTTGGTAATGGAAATGGCTGAGCTTGGCCCCTTGAATAAATATCTGCTAAAACATGGGTGAGTTGACTGTAAGTTGGCAAGTTTTGACCAATAATGAGTGGAAACTAAATTAATAATTAAAACGACCATTGCTCATTGGAAAGTGCAGGTTATATGAAAATAACAGCTTTTGTAATATTCAAGGAATTCCTGAAATTGATGTTTCTTTGAATACTTCAAAAGCAAACATTTTCATAACAGTGACATTTTCAAAATTAACATTTTCTTCAATTTACTTTGAAGGCATATATACAGCTTTGTGACATACCACTTATTTTCACTACAAGTGAATTTACTGAATACAAATATACATGGCTATACTATAAAGGATGATATATTTTGACTTGCCATTCCTGCTTACCTGAATGCATGGCTACAGTTTTGCTGGATTTGGTATTCCACAGGTACATTTACAGAGCATGCAAGTCACTACAATATAGAAAAGTCACAAATATAAATGATTGAGTCTGTTTAGGCTAGAGATGGGGAACAATGGGCCCTGTATAATTTGTGGATTTCAATTCCCAGAATTACTGACTTTGGAAGAAAAAGAACTTGGTTCTGGTAATTTTGGTACAGTAAAAAAAGGAAGTTATGAAATGAAAAAGTAGGTTATTGTTCCCCATCTTTATACTTTAGGTACCCTTTATTGGATTTTGATACTGTTATTACAGTAATTATTAGAAAAAAATTGTATGAGACCCTTTATCTAACATAGAATTAAAAATTAATTCTGGGAGTTGAAGTCCACAGATCATAAAAGGGCCATAATTCCCTACCCCTGGTCTATACCTTCATCATGCTTCTTAATAATCATATTAATTGTGATATTGATCCAGTATGCATTCTTGCTAGGACAAGCCAGTGTAATTCTGTGAATTGAAGTCCACAAGTCATAAAAGGGCCTTCACTTCCCACCTCTGGTTTAGGCAAACCTTTGATTTCTACAAGGTCTGCTTTCCTGAAAATCTCTATTGAATGGCTGGCATTTGCTTGTAAATCAACCTAAGCCAAGCTTTTCAGGACACATTCCAAACATTTGTTAGGATCAGGACAAAGAAATAAGCAAAGAGCAAGAAAATATTAATTTTATTCTAATTTAAATGTATTTTAAAAGATTAATTCAACTAGTATGTTTATTTCCTGTATACATAATAATAATAATAATGACAACAATAATAATGTGATGTCAATAAAGTTAATAATGTGACACATTTTTAAATGTTCAGTTGACTGAGTTTCATGTTTAATGAATAATAATAATAATAATAATAATAATAACTCGTCAAATTACAATTATGCTACATTAAAATTTACAATCCATTGAAAATTTCTGAATGTTTTTGAAACTATACAAGGCTGGAAGGAAAGTACTCCACCGCTGTTCTAGACTATTTGGACGCTACATGGATATAATAAAAATTTAGCAATAGTGTATGAAAAAAATGAACGCATGTGTTCTCTGCAATTCAGTTGGAATAGTTATTCAATTCTATCATGAGTATCTGCTTCCTACTGAGTGGACGTGAGAAATCAAGAATGTAAAAAGAAATAAGTTTCTAAAATTCTGATTTGATTTTGCAGAGATGTCACAGAAAAGAACCTAATAGAGCTGGTGCATCAAGTTTCCATGGGAATGAAATATTTGGAAGAAAATAATTTTGTTCACAGAGATTTAGCTGCAAGAAATGTGCTTCTGGTTACACAACATTATGCCAAAATCAGTGACTTTGGACTTTCCAAAGCTCTTGGCTCTAATGATTATTACAAGGTACTTTTTCTATCCCTTAACATGTTTTAAGATTTTTATCACCAAATGGCAACGTGAATTGTGATGTCACTATAATTCAGCTTTTGCTCAACCTTATGCCTTGCACAAATTTGCAACAACAAATTAGGGTTCATTGAACAATTACATTGAAACATATTTTCTGATTCTTTTATACAGAGTGTGGTTGATAGATACAATACACCAATATTTTTATTGCTTTCTTTAATTTTGGGTTTCATTACAGGCAGAAAGTCATGGCAAATGGCCAGTTAAATGGTATGCTCCAGAATGCATGAACTTCTTCAAATTTTCTAGCAAGAGTGATGTGTGGAGTTTTGGTGTGTTAATGTGGGAAACCTTTTCCTATGGGCAAAAGCCATATAAGGTAAATAAACTTTATTTACCATTATTAAACTTTCCTTTTTAATATCACAGATTTAAAAAATAAACGAAGATGGAGATGCTAGTCAAATGTCCATTACGATACACCTTTGTGAGAAAATATTTCAGAAATTGTGGTGTTCTTATTTCAGTTGAAGCCAACATTGTTTCAATTTTCTCTGTCACTCGGTTGTAGGGTTTGAAAGGAATTGATGTTGCTCAGATGATTGAAAGAGGAGAACGATTGGAATGTCCAGTGGGTTGCTCGTCTGATATCTATGAATTAATGAAACTGTGTTGGACATATAAGTAAGTATTCTCATATCAATAGTTTCTTGAAGCTTATCAGGCTTATCATAGTTAAATGTTCCATTGAAACCAGCACATACAGGCATTCTTTGCCAGCTCAGTTTGGAATTATTTAGCAAATGAGAAGTGATATATCTTATTTTTCATGTGTCACAACATAAATACCATGATTTGATCTTTTGGTTGTGACCACCATCCTGACTTTTGACCCATTCTCTGTTTCAACCTCCACCCTGCAAATATCCTTCTTTTGGAATATCTGATAGTATTGATAGGTAAGAAGATGGGGTGGGTGGAAAATACAGATCAGGACTTTGCTTAGATTTGTGATTCTTTCCAGTGTTTCCAAAATGTCATTTCACAATGCAGTATTTTGTTGGCTGCTTCTTGCTAAGTCAAGTCGTGAGAAACCACTATTAAGTTATCAGATAAAGATAACAGTTACACAATAAGCTGTTTTGAAGCAAGAGAAAGTGCTGGTAAATGTTGTTAAAGAGATAATATATTTACTGGAAATTGCCAGACAAATAATAAAGAGTCTGTTTGGCTACAAAAAATATTTTCCTTTTTTCTTTCAGCATTGATGATCGGCCATCATTTTTTACTGTTGAATTAAAGCTGCGCAACTACTATTATGACATTGCTCAATAAGTATATTGTGAAATTGAAATGAAGACATTCCAAGAAGCAGATACAAAATTTGACTTTTCAAATAAGTTGAAGAAGTATCAAAATGCACTCCAGAAGAATCATTGTGAAAAGACCATTGCTGTAGAATTACCTTGCTACTTTTAAAAACTTGCTACAGTAATGTTTTTAAAGTGGTCTTATTTGATTTTCAAGGATCTGGCATTAGTTATACTTGCTTAGTCTATTTTAAAAATGAATTTTGTTAGGTTGCTTTTTGTCTTGCTATTCAGATGAACCATCTTTTATGATATCAAAAGAACATTTATATTTTCATTATTATTGCTGTTAAAAGAATCAGATACTTTCACTTTTGAAAACTCAAAGCAGAGACTGGTTTTAAATTAGAAATGAGCCAATAAAATTAGAAACAGATCATAGCTTTAAAACATGTGCAGAACAAAACCTATATCCCCACTTCTGTCGTAATATTTATTATTTGGAAAAATATAAACTTCTATAAACAAAATTGGCAAATTGTTTCATATAGTAACAACAGATCCCTATTATTGTTTTAATCTTTAAATTAAATAATAAAAGTAAAAAAATAAGGAGTATAGATGAACTAATAGTGCTTAACCTCAGTCTGTTGTAGCATATAATCAAAACACAGGGAACCCCATTTATTTAGGTCTATTCTATAAAAACCTTAATTGTTTAGTTAGGTGTCATTGAGTCAGCTTATTTCCTGGGGACTTGCTCAGTATTTCAATTTATTTCCAACAATAAGCCATAATTCTTCCTAAGAAAATTTTCCTTTATCCTCTCCTGCCTTAACCTTTATCCACCCTTTCTTCTATTTCTCCATCTTGATAAACAAAGTCTGTATGTTTTATTCTAAGATCAACTAACATTACATGTTCAAAGTTTGTGAATTTCACCTTACTAATTATTGCCTCAAAAGACAGTGAGCTTTTATTTGGCTCAGGACTGAATAATCATTTTTGCCTGGTATTCTTACTGTCTTTAGATCCGTGGTGTGAACTTGATTTTCTCATTCTTTCTCAGTATCAATATACAGTATATTATTGGGAAGACTGTTACTTAACTATTCTGATCATTGTTGTAGTCAAATATTCTCTGGTAAAATATCCTTCAATGAGGATGTTTACCCACTTGCATCTAACAATAATGCAAACATATTCTAGAAACTTCTTTATACTATGTGTTCCCATAATGTCTTCATCTTGGCCCAGCCCACTGATGAGACAGGCTTAAGTTGTTCTCATCCACTATCAAAGCAATGCTTTCTCTCTTATAGGAAGAGGAATCCCCTAGTTATGCCAAAGTGTATAATATTTTAGATGCTTCATGGACTATTCTGTCAGCAGCACAGTCAGGTGACTTATAGAGCAGGGGTCTCCAACCTTGGCAACTTTAAAATTTGTGGACTTCAACTCCCAGAATTCCTCAGCCAGCTTTGCTGTTCTAGAGGATCCTACCCTATTCTAGAAGATAGGATCAGCTTCAAGTTACTGCAGTTACACATTTCCCTTCAGTACCTAGTGATCTGTCACAGTTTTCTTTTCTTAGCCTTTGGCAGAAAACACTGCTCCAGACCCAGAAATTTCATCAAAAACTTAACCAATTGTGAAGGTTCTTCAGATCCAGGAATGGGATTGGCAATGGGACAATACACTTTATGCCAATATCAATTTCTGCTTACTCAAACATAGATAACCACTTGAATTAGGCATCAGGGAAGGGCCATCTTTGCCACAGCATTTATCCCTAAGATTAATGTCTTCCTTACTCATTATTTTTACTTTACATTGTGAGCCCAAAAAGTGACTTACCATCTTCATGACCAACTGTAAGCTTCATGATATTAGCTTGTGATCATGAAGTGATGTTATTATGAGATGACTAGAAAGCCTTCCATGGATGATGACCAAGATGCTTTGATAACAAACATCTGCAAGTAACCAAAAAGTTCTCAGCTCAGGCATGGAGGAACTGTTACTGAACTGATTCATATAATAAGAGTTTTTAATACTGCATCTATTTTCTAATATTAGTATTTTTATGCTTTTTGTATTTTCTGCAATATAGGGCTATCAGAAAAAAAAACTTGAATTAGCATCTGAATTTACATTTCTTGAAATGTTTCTACTAAACAGCCATCTTGTCTTATTCTTAGAACAATATCAATTATCCAGACAGTCGGGTATATCCAACTATGCATGTTTCCCCTGTTAGCTTCCCGCAGATAACCAGTGAAATATATTATTCTACCAGTGTTCTATCCAAGAATGCTGCAGAAGATTGCAGCCATTTGTGGGCATTACAAGGAGAATAAATGCAAATTATTTTGCATCTGCTTACAGAATATAAGTGTAATTTTAGATTTCCCCATCATCTTATTTAGAGAGCTAGTTTGGTGTAATGGTTAAGGCATCAGGATAGAAAACAGGAGACAATGTTCATTAAGCCAGCTGGCTTATCTAGGGCCAATCACTCTCTCAACCCTAGGAAGGAGGGAAGAGCAAACCACTTCTGAAAAAAACAGGAAGGCAAGGAAACTGCAGAGACTTCTCCAGTCTCTGAGAATCAGACAGGACCAAATGGAAGAAAAAAAAATACACACTTTAGTCTGTAATCCTACGTTTGTTTCTTCTCACAGAAAGTCCACTAAAAAAGAAGAGTTGGACTAACACCACAAACCATTTGATTGATAGTATTAGCAAAAAAAAATTGAAACATTATTATTGGCTGAGAATTTAACTATTTCTTTAATACTTATGATAAATCATTTCCTAAACAATTCCTGATCAATTGTATTTTCTGTATGTTTTTTAAAGAATGTTACTAGTTTTTATTTATGCCTGAAGACATCTGGTATATATAGCCGTACATCCTATCATGAAGATTTAAGAACTAATATAAACTAAATTACGCAATAAAAATGTATATTATTTTAAATAACTAGACAGAAAGCATTTTCACTTTAATTTATTTTTAAATATTGTTAGGCATATAGAAAAAGATTCGGTAATGATAGAATTGAAGAGCTAATACTTAACTATCATTTGTTAATTTTATATACATTCACAAGATCTTATTTTACCTGTTTCTATGGCAAATATTTTTGTAATGAGGCAGATGAATTTAAACCCTCCTGCATATAACAAATATTGTCATAGTAATAAGATGAATGTATCTATTTAAAAATCCTGATGCATTTCCTGAATGAGAAACAGTACATGTAGCTTAGATAAAGATTCCACCTCCACTGTCACAATCTGTCAACAATAGATTGCCACAACAGTCAACAATACAAACATTTTAAAGGGTAAGGTACCTATCAAAATTGAACGTGAGGCCTTTAAATACCTATTTTAAACACCTATTTTAAAAGGTGGCTTCTTTTGTTCGTAATAAACCATTGGAGATAAATATGGGGCTGACAAGGGTAACTGAAACCATGAAAAGACAATTTACTGACTATATATAGTTTATACAAAACAAAACTCGTTTCATTTAAGCCAGAAACCTATACACCTTGAATTCCATGGAGCTTCCAAGCATACTTACAAGGGTTGCTTTCTAATTGTCTCTTTAGACCTCTTTGTGGGTCAAAGGAAAAACAAGCTTCCATTTCTAGAAATGATTCAATAGGGAAACAATACAACTCCCTTTATTTTGACTTTATTGCCAGAGGGGGGAAAAGGAACATAGCAAATAAACATTCAGAATCTCATTACTAGCTACTTACTGGAATGCTTTCTGAGAGGCTTTCAATGTAAATGTGTACAAAAGAGAGAGCTGCTATAATCTTTCCCTCATCTCTCTTGAATGTAGAGGATTATTTCTTTTGACACTTAAAACTTTTGTACAAAGGATGTCTCTGAGATGTGAGAGTAAAAAACAGCCCAAATAAAGGATACATCAAAATGCAATTTAATACGTTCAGACATTTAAATCTTGATATTCTAAACAAAAGGCGTCGTATGCATTTTTAAAAAATCTGTATTTTTAAATTATGTTCTGTTTTTATCATCCACAAATGAATAGAATATGTTTTTGTCACCTTATTTCCATTGTCTGCAGTATTGAAAATTAAATTTGTGTTTGCCTAGTTTTTTTATCTAAATCGCTGCCTTCCTCTATCTACAATTTCAGTTTCTGTATGAAGTGCATTATATATTAAAAGAAATTTTACAGATGGCAATGGACTTCTTTTACAAACATTCAACATTTGTATGGTGGTTACAACTCAGCCTTTAGCTTATGCTTCTTACTTTCTAGGGCAGGGGTGAGCAAACTTTTTGACTCGCGGGCCACAATGGTTTCTAAAATTTGACAGAGGGGCCGGGCCAGAATAGGAGAAAGGTATGTTTGTGTGAACTAATATAAATTAAATGTAAAAACCATTATATGCCGTGTAAATAGAATAAGGTGGTTGAGGAATTTTTTCAATTTCAAATTTTATTGGTCACATACACAATCATACATGGGTACGATATGCAGTGAAATGCTTACGCA
>JAEANM010024948.1:0-11042 GCA_017656035.1 Myanophis thanlyinensis | reverse complement strand
CCCAAAACCACGGATGATCTCACCCAGCGGCTTCATGTAGATATTAAACAGCAAGGGGGAGAGGACCGACCCCTGAGTCTAGAATTCTAGATTAATTCCTAACATTTTTCATCCCAGGTTAATGTTTTTTGTCAACAATATTAATTATTGTTATTAGTGCTACTCTTATGGTAATCACCACACAATAAAACAAACTATTTAAAGATTTTACAACAAACTATGGCATGTAAATACTAATGATGAAATTGGCAGTAATGGACTACATATAAACATTACATGTTCTTGTTTCAAACCTTTCAGAAAGAAGTGAACTGTATGTTAATTCTTGCAGATAGAACAAACTTTGCTAATTGGTTCTCAGCCCACTTTTTCTAGCTATCAGATCAAATACTGTATTCAACACTGAGAATTAAGAATTCTGTTTTTGTCACATGGGAAAGTATCTAATGAAAAGAAGATTTAATGTTTATATCATTTTCTTGCAGCATATACCAATATGTAACAATGTATTTAAAAAGGCTGTTTGTTACAAAATATCTTTGTGAGCATATCTAGCAATGAAAGAAAAAAATTGGTCTTCCACTTTATTATTTTTCTTCTTCTGATATTAGAAGTGAAAGTGAAAATCAAGAGTAAAATTGGAGAAATTGCATGCCTAAGCTTACTTACTACTTAAATTAGCTGAATTACTGAATAACTTACCGAAATATTCTCTTATTTCAAGAAATCAACAACTGCAACTGTTCTGTGGGAAATATCCCCAAAGTTGTAGCTATTATTATAGTTGATTTTATTTATGATGATTAAAACTAAGCATCCTGTTCCATATCTGCAGAAGAACCTTGTAAACACTGGGGCAAAAATCAAGTGCTGTCCTAGTGTTCCTGGCTGCAGATTTCAGGATCCATAGCTTTCTTGAACCTGTTTCCTCCTCAAACCACAGGTCCCACAGCTCATAGCCAGCCTGGTGTTTGGGTCTTAGCAAAATCTAGCTTCATCTCACAGAGAGAACTCTAAATCATAGGGAGGTGGGTTGCACACTATTCCTGAACACTGAAATTTCACTTATTTAAAAATAACATGTTAACTGTGCTTATTTAATCCATTTTAACCAGTATTAAGAGTGTCAGTACTAAATAGTGTGAGATATCTAGATAGTACTAAACAGTCCCACTAATAGCAGTAGCATGAACCTGCAACAAAACAGTTAGTGACACAATTCTTGCAAAATGTTATACATCAGGTCACAAAGTCAGACATAACTGAACAACAGGAACACATTGTATTTAAGATGCTTCTAAACAGTTGGTTCCCAGAAGTACCAATGAAAAAAAAAACATCGTGAAACATTGTTATTCCTGTAACTGAATGTTTCTGAAAAGAAATGGGAAAAGAGGGGAAATGTTTTTAAAAAAACTACAAATGGAAATTTATCATCTAGACATCCATTTTTTTTACAAGTTATTTAAAAACTGCGTTTGGAAATAACTTTTTTGCAAGTTTATTATTTATTTAGAAATATGCAAGTCTGTGGAAGGAAAACAAAGCGCTTTATTAATTCATGTGTCATTTGCTACAAATGAAGTAGCCTATTTTGGTTCACTTTTAGAATGTATGATCCCAAAATGAAGATAATTGCTTTCTTTCTCTTGAAATTAGTATTTTAACTATCACGATCCATGATTCCCTTTGTTTTCCTTAATAGGGACATTTTTTCTGGTCCTGTCTCTTGAAAGAACCAGCTTAATCTTAAAACCCGTTTATTTAGAAATGAGACCTGTGAAGTTTATTTCCAGCCAGAGAAAATGAAATACATTATGAAGTCTGTCTTTCCTACAGTTGGAAATAAAGAAGTATGGTAGTAAAAACTGAAATTGATGAAGGATTGTTAAAAATGCTTTCATTTACAGATTGCTATCTATGTTGTTGGTGGTTTGTTTAAATATCCAGCAGACATTTAAAGTAAGATTGCTATCTATTGTAAACCTGGATAATCTTTTGTTTTACTCAGTATGAAACTATACTTACTACTGTTGTTAAAAGGTATTCTGCAACTTGAAAGCTTGTTATTCTCCGGTAGCATGTAATCGGTTCTAATAAAATAATCGGACAGTTGTGGCTTATGGATTTGTTTCCTCATTGCTTACCCAACTTGTCTTTCAAGGGTAGTACCGTATTTTGCTGTATTTTATTTTGGCACGGTAAATTTATCCAAACCCTTTGTGCACCATTCTGTTCCTCGTCAAGATAAAGAGCGGCTTAAAACAATGCATGTAAGAGATTTGTAAGGTTTATTAATAATGCAAACGGCAAAAGAGGCTGAGGCAGGAACGGAAGGAATAGCAACGCAGAGGCCTCCGCCTCTGCTTAAATCACAGCGACTGCTCGGCAGAGAGCGACCGAGCGATTCGCAACCCGCTCGTTTGTAAATAACACGACTGAATGGCGTCTCCTCCTTCCCTCCCTCCCCCCCCCTCTCTCCTAAAAATATATATATAAAAAAAAAATACTACACTCCGTGCTTCTCAACCAAGCATGGGTGCTTCCCCTATGGTTTCCCACAGCTTTAGATGGTTTGAAGGACAGGTAGGTACTCCAATCGGAGAACGACCCCCTCGGGGCTGCGAGCGGATCGACGCCCAAAGGTAAGCGCCTTCGCCGCGGTGCTGAATGAAAGCCGCGGCAGGCGGGCAGGCAGGCAGGCGAGGGCGGATTGGAATGCCGCACTACTAAGCTAGGCTGCCGGGCGCCCTTCCTGGCGCTTATATTGCCGCCGCCGCCGCCGCCGCCGAGGCTGGAGATGGGGATGGTCCATGCATTGGCGCCGTCACGTGTTTTTCTCCTCGGCGTGAGACGGAGTGTCGGCGGCTGGAGGGGGCTGGCCTCACAAACGCAGACGCAGCCGATTGTTTTGGTTTCGGGGGCTTTTCAGTAAAAGTCTGCGGAGCCGCGAGTCCTGCGGCAGGAGCCCTCGCCGTCCACAGCCAAAGGAGCGCAAGCGCAAGCAAGGATCCCCGTTCCTGCCAGGCAGCAGCCGCCGCCCCCCCCCCCCGCCTTTTTTTTTTTTTTTTTTTTTTTAAATTTTGCCTCCTCCGTTGTGGAGCGCACGAGGAGGGGAAGGTGGTGCAGGACTACGGAGGGACTTCGCGGCCGCCGCCGACATCGCCTCCCGAGACTTCCCCGAGTGGAATGAAGAAGAGGAGGAGGAGGTGGAAGTCGCCGCCGCGAAAATGCGCCTCCTTCGTTCCTCGGGCAGCTTCTCCGCTCCGTCTGCTTTGCGCTCGACCCTGCTGCAGCCGCCTGCGTGTGTTTGGTGTGGAAATGACACTTTTTCTGCCTAACCAGACGGGACTGAATGAGGTCGCTCGCTCTCTTCTCCTGCGCGGGCTGGGCAAGAAGCGCCCGCAATCGCGACGCTGATTTGGGATATTGGTGTGTTTGTTGGCTTGTCGGAGTTCTCCACCCCGCCGCCGCGGTTCCCGCGAAGGATATTTTGATTTGGCATTTGGGGCGAGGAAGAAAACCCGGTGGCTTACGTGGGGTTGACTGGCTGGTTTCTTCTTGCTGCCCTTTATTATATTACCATTATCGTTGTGGTGGTTATTTCAAAGGGATTGCTGGTGTCCCTCAGGCGTCCCACGTTTTTCTCTCTCTCTCTCCCCCCCCACCCCCCCCTTGCAAAACAGGCTGCCTTCTGCCCTGCCCCGTGGCTCTCCTGCTGCCGGTGACTATATTTAATCGGCTCCTGGAAATCTCTCGGAGGGATCGCTTGAGAGAGAGAAAAGGAAAGGGCTATTTGGGAGAAGAGACGGGGGAAGCCCATCCTGCTTGTGGCGCCGGAGGAATTTCCACCCCGCATGGATGAGACGATGCGCGCTTTTCTCTGCTCGTCGGCGGCTGCTCGGACCAGTTTCTCCTGGGGCGACGTCGAAACTTGACTTTTGAAAGCCGCGTTTCTCCTGCGGAGGGTGATTTGGGAATAAAAACTGCCACCCAAGCCCTGGGAGGAGGCTCTGGCCGCTGAACAGCTGTTCTCTCCCTGCCACTCTTTCCTCCGCCCCTCTGTTTTTGGAAAGGGTTTCCAGAACTATCTATCTGCGTCGTTTTTGTTTTTATTTTGGAGTGAAGGAGGGGGATTTGCTGCTGCCTGGATTTCTGTTTTGTTTTGGGTTTTTTTCCCTCCCTTGAAGCTGCTCTTTTGCAGCGGGAACTGCTGTACCTTGTGTCTGTGGTTTTTTTTTCCTCCCTCCAGCATGGCTAGCCCCACAGATAATAATGAGGGCTTCTTCTCAGATGTCAGGAAGGTGGGTTACTTGCGCAAACCCAAGAGCATGCATAAGCGCTTCTTCGTGCTGAGAGCAGCCAGTGAGTTGGGACCCGCCCGGCTGGAGTACTACGAGAACGAAAAGAAATGGAGACACAAATCAGGGGCCCCCAAGCGCTCCATTCCTCTGGAGAGTTGCTTCAACATAAACAAGAGGGCAGATTCCAAAAATAAGCATCTGGTGGCTCTCTACACCAAGGACGAGCACTTTGCCATTGCTGCTGACAATGAGCTTGAGCAAGAAAGCTGGTACCAGGCACTGCTGCAGTTGCACAACCGTGCCAAGAGCCACCACCACCCCCCTCAGCAGCAGCAGCACCACCACCACCCTCACCACCACAGAGATGTCACGGGGGGAGGTGGGACTTTGGGAATGGGCGAGGCAGGGGAGGACAGCTATGGCGATATGGCTCCTGGCCCGGCATTCAAAGAGGTCTGGCAAGTGATCCTGAAACCAAAGGGCCTGGGCCAAACTAAGAACCTGATTGGAATCTACCGCCTGTGCCTAACTAACAAGACCATCAGTTTTGTCAAGCTAAATTCTGATGCGGCAGCTGTGGTGTTGCAGCTGCTCAACATCCGTCGGTGTGGCCATTCGGAGAATTTTTTTTTCATTGAGGTGGGGCGCTCTGCTGTCACGGGACCAGGTGAGTTCTGGATGCAGGTAGACGACTCGGTAGTAGCACAGAATATGCATGAGACCATCTTGGAGGCCATGCGGGCAATGAGTGAGGAATTTCGGCCTCGTAGCAAAAGCCAGTCGTCTTCCAATTGCTCCAATCCCATATCTGTGCCTCTCCGCAGCAGGCATCATGTCAACAACCCACCCCCCAGCCAGGTGGGACTTACTCGCAGGTCCAGGACTGAGAGCGTAACTGCCACTTCTCCTGCTGGCAGTGGCGTGGGAGGAGGGATTGGAGGCAGGCCCAGCTCTTTCCGTGTCAGAGCCTCTAGTGATGGAGAAGGAACCATGTCCAGACCAGCTTCGGTGGATGGAAGTCCGATGAGTCCGAGTGCCAGCCGAACCCACTCGCATAGGCACCGTGGCAGCTCCAGGCTTCACCCCCCTCTCAACCACAGTCGCTCCATCCCAATGCCTTCCTCACGCTGCTCCCCTTCAGCCACTAGTCCAGTCAGCCTGTCATCCAGCAGCACCAGTGGCCATGGGTCCACTTCAGACTGTCTTTTCCCACGTCGATCCAGTGCATCAGTCTCTGGCTCTCCCAGTGATGGAGGTTTCATCTCCTCGGATGAATATGAATCAAGCCCCTGTGACTTTCGCAGCTCATTTCGCAGTGTTACCCCTGATTCCCTGGGACACACCCCTCCTGCCCGGGGAGATGAGGAGCTTAACAACTATATTTGTATGGGGGGGAAGGCTGCCTCAACCTGCTGCAGTATCACAACTCCCAATGGACATTTTGCCCCCCGCACCTGCCATCTGCAGCAGCAAAGTCGCTACTCTGCTGTCCCATGTTGCCTCCGGCTTGGAAATGAGGATGTAGGTGATTTGGAGAAAGGCTTCAGAAAGCGGACACATTCTGCTGGAACCTCTCCTACCATCTCCCATCAGAAGACTCCTTCCCAGTCCTCAGTGACCTCCATTGAAGAGTATACTGAGATGCTTCCCTCGTATTCCTGTAGTGGCAACAAGTTTTCTTCTTATCGACATTCTGCCTTTGTGCCAACCCAGTCTTACCCCGAGGAGTGTCTAGAGATGCACCAGGTGGAGGGAAACCACCACCGGACCAACTCTGATGATGGCTACATGCCAATGTTGCCAGGAGTGGCACCTTTGCCCAGTGGAGGTAGTACACCCAAAGGTGGGGATTACATGCCCATGAGCCCCAAGAGTGTGTCTGCTCCGCAACAGATCATCAATCCTGGAAGAGGAGGTCGCCATGTGCAGGCCATGGTGGACTCAAATGGCTACATGATGATGTCTCCCAGTGGCAGTTGTTCTCCAGACAGTGGTCCCACTGGCTACAGCAAGCTGTGGATAAATGGGACTAATAATCATACAAAACTCTCCGTAGAAAGTAATGAGGGCAAGCTGCCAAGTGGTGGCAGTGATTATATTAATATGTCTCCAGCCAGTGGTTCTGCTACCAGCACCCCTCCAGACTGTTACTTTACCAGCCCAGGACCTCCAGGCCCGGAAGAACCACTAGTGCATGGTTCTGCCCAGTCCCAACACAAACCCATCTATTCCTATTTCTCCTTGCCACGTTCCTTCAAGCACAACCAACGCAAGACAGGCAAAGAAGAAAACACCCAGATGCATTTGTCCTTCAGCTCTGGCCGCTTGCTTTATTCTGCTGCTGCTGAGGATTCCTCTTCCTCTACTAGTAGTGATAGCCTTGGCTGTCCTGTGGGACAAGAGGTGGGTGGGTATTCTCTTCCCATTAAAACACAGCCATTGCAGCCTGCTACTTGTACTGTGGACACAGCTGTGCGGACCAAGAATCAACTGGCCAGACCTACTCGTTTATCCCTGGATGGCCCAAAGGCCAGCACTTTGCCTCGCACTCGGGAACAGCTCCCAGAGCCCAAGAGCCCTGGAGAGTATGTGAACATTGAGTTTAAGCAACCAGTCTTCCCCTCACCTTTATCCTATGGAGAGACTGGCTCCTGTTCAGAGGAATATATGAATATGGATTGGGGAACTGCTTGCCCAGCCAGCTTGGCCTCCATGCAGTCAAGCCGGAGTGGGACCACCCATAGTGGCAACCGGGACTATATGAGCATGCAGCTGGGTGGTGGAGCACCTTATGTAGTCTGTGCCCACACCCCATCACCTTCCTCCCCGGCCCTCCTCTTGAGTTATCCTGAGAAAAGCCCACCACCCATGCAGCTGCCTTCTCCACCGTCTCAGGCTCAGCCAAGCAAACTGGCTGAGATTTTACCCCATTCCTGCTCCTCATCTATGATTGGGGGCCCAGGTGCAAACAGCGCCTTTACACATGTCAGTCTGGGTCCCAATCGCAGCACCCAGAGTGCCAAAGTGATCCGTGCTGACCCCCAAGGAGGTCGGCGGCGTCATAGTTCAGAGACGTTTGCTTCTTCCGTCACTCCTACTAGTAGTCTTGGAGCCTCAGCTCTACTCCATGGACCAGGAGGAGGTCCTGATGATCCAAAACGTCACAGTTCAGCCTCCTTTGAAAACGTCTGGCTCAAGCCTGCATCTGGGGCACTGGGAGTTGCTTCTTTGGGTCTTGGTACAGCATCACGGAGGGAGCAAGCGGCTAGTGGAACTGGGGGAGGCTTTGAGAATGGGCTTAATTACATTGACCTGGACTTAGTGAAGGATTTTAACCACAGCCAACATCACCATTGCAACCTCCACCCTCAGGAGAGTACTGGTCTGCTAGGAGTCAAGCAACCATCCCAGCAGCATCAGCCACCTAAATCTCCAAAGCAGCCTTGTGGGAGTAACCACTTGAGTGATGAATTAAGTGCATATGCCAGCATTAACTTCCACAAGCAGGAGGATATCCAGTAGAAACTGGAGACAAGGTGAGCATGTCATAAGCTAATCACTTGTTCTTAGCTTTGGGATGGGAAGCATGTTTTGTATCATCAACTAGAATGAGTTGAATCATTTGTGTTACACCTAATGACTGACCATGGCTAGGTCATATTCTGTCAGCACAGATTATATAATGGGCTATTCTGTTACCTACGTTGCCTTTAGTCTGCCCTGTTTGCTGTCTACTATCCTTTTTTTTTTAATCTTAATTAATGGGTTGGTAATGAATCAGTATGTGTCACTTGGTTTAAAAGAAGGATGAGGAAAGTGTTCATTCTAGTTAAGGTAAGGATTAGAAGACAGTCTTCTGCTTACTGTTATGGTACAAGCATAGTTCAAAAGTCTTATAAAAACTGTTGTTACTTGTAGAGGGAGAAATTGGTCTAGATTTTAGGCTCTGATTGTTAATTACAGAAAAGTGTGTGCTCATGAGCACATAACTGCCTAAAACATCTCTTGCTCTGCATTTTGCTGTGCAGTAACCTTTGAAAAACATTTGATCTTGATTATGGTGCCAGTTGCCCAAAGGACAACTGCAAAACGTTGTGGCCAATTAAAGTTCTGATAATGAGACGTGGAGTAGATTGCTACATATATTGGTTTTATAATTTAAAAGTTCCTTTGGAAATAAGACAGCATATAATGGGGCCTCCCTGAAGCATAGTCTCTTTTTAAGTCTGTAACATGTCCAGGCTAGATGTTTTTGTTGTTATTATTTTACTAGTTGTAATGTGGGTGTTTTCTCTATGAAATCTCTTAATCTACTTCTGGCTGGAATTTTGAGAAGTGTCTGTTAGTGCTCTACTGCCCTACTTGTTTAACCTTCAGACAATTGCAGCTGCAAAGAAAGAAGTCCTCTGTGTGTGTGATTGCACTAGTGTGTATGCTGCATATGAAAAAGAGGTGTGGCCTTATATTTAGGAGCTGAGAATGGAAACCTCTGCAGTCTTAATTCTGAATGTGCTAGTGAAAAGTTTTGTGGCCCTGGGCAAGTTTTCTTACATACATGTAGTAATACCTCAGAGGATTGCTACGGAGATTAATTAGATAATGTTTGAAAAGCACGCTAGACATGAAACAAGTGACACGCTGCTAACCTGTGTGCTGCTAACCTGTGTGTGTTTCCTTATCACTGTTAAGAAACTTTGCACCAAGAAAGATTGCAGGACCAGCAATTCTTAAGTCGTAAGCTAGGTAGAATTTCTATAAACCTGTTGCACTACAAGAAAAGCATTAAATGGAGAAGCAGGTAGCTTCTGTAGCTCAAGTCTGCAGAGCAAAGCAGAAAACCAAGATTTCCCCCCCTCCCCAATATTGGACCCTTTTTGAATGTGAGTATTCATATGTGTTTTAGGGTTGTGATTGTAGCAACCACTTTTTTAAAAAATATTTCTTTTACTGCATATTTCCTCAAGATCACAATTACGATTCTGTTCCAAGCTTTGTTACCATCTCAGTTGTCTTGATTAGAACTTATCCCCTTTGCCCTCCCACTTTATCTTTGATCCATAATAATCACTGGTGAGCCATAAAAAATGTTTATACTGGCACAGATGGAAGCAAATTCAGCAGTATGCTTTTTGATCTTAAAATGTCATAACACAATTCTTCTGTGACGTGTTTTAATTGCTTGTTTGCTGGTTCCAAGTATAAACAGTGTTGAGGGATGGCAAGAGTAATGGCTTTAAAAAAAATAAAATCCTGGGCTAGGTTTCCTGCAGCTGAACTTGGGAGACCTACAGATGAATACTAAACCCTCTGAATAAACAACATCAACAACAGAACACTTTTCATTGTGAAAAACAAATCAAGCATCTTATTACTGCTTTCAACTAAGTAATTAACCACATATTACCATATGGAATATGAAGAAAGTATGGTTCTTCTTACTGTATGTGCACCAAGACTTTTTTTTTTTTAAATTAGCATGAGAAGAGCAAAGAGCAGAAAATATTAAAATAAATATAATATCAAAACAACTTTGACAGATACATTACAGTTCCAATGTCTGAGAAATAATAACCAAATTGCTGTCTTCAGAAATGCTTGTTAGTTTAACATCTTTTCAGAAATAATTTAAATTATTTTCTTGCACCATTCTCTATGTTCCAGTGTGCTATAACAGAATTGATTCTCCCATTTTGTTTTTGTTCTTAATGAAAGGCAACCTATCCAAGTCACAGAACTGCTACGGATATTATAGCATTAACGCTGCAGAACTAAATGCAGTTACTTGTTTTATTAACTGTTCATTCAGTGTGCCAATATCCAGTTAGTCATGGAATTTTCACTGATCAGCTAGCAGAAAGGAGTATCTTATAGTTAACATTATGGGAATATTATCATTCTTTTATTCTTTAATGGTTTCACTCTGTTATATTAGAGACGTAGTCTGCATATGTGCATTGTTTGAATTTCAAAACTAACATGATTTTCAGTGCAGTGTTTTAAGATAGTGCTTGTAGTAGGATAATGGTTGTAGTAGATGACAATTCAAATGAAAACCACCAATAAAATGACATATTGAACTTTTACTAGGCAGGTCTCAACCCACCCACCCCCACACACACCAATAATGTTTTTTTAGTTTCCAACATCTATCTAGAAACAGTTTCATTTTTGTAGCAAATGTTTGCATTATTTGAAAAAAAGGATGGGGAATTTAATTTTGAGAAACCTGATCACTGCATTGTTGCAGAGCAATCCACCTGTTTTTTTAAAAATCAAATTAACAATCATAATTGTTGAAAATTATCCAGCAGTCATTTCATTCTTCATTTTAGTGCCTCTGTATATGAGAGAAAGCTGCATGTTCAGACCTCATCCTTGCTACTGTGTTTGTTTGTCTCTCTGTGATTGTATCTGTATCTGTATGTACATATATACTTTAATGATCAGGAATCAGGAAATGAACATCCAGCATTTCTACATATTCTTGGATATTTGTCATCCATACTTTTTATATTTATTTATAATCAGATTTATATACCGCCCCTTCTCCCTAGGGACTCGGGGCGGTGAACAGCCAATAAAAACAGAAAACTAAATATAAAATACAGTTAAAAATCAATTAAAATAATTAAATAAAGGCCAATTAGAATATTTAAAATTAATTTAAGAATAATTAAAAACCCACAATTTAAAATAAATTGAATATAAAATTTAAAATTGGTTTAAAATTAAATAACC
>JAEANM010024947.1:0-11043 GCA_017656035.1 Myanophis thanlyinensis | reverse complement strand
ATAATAATAAAACCTGTTCATTGATGTTGCTATTCCACATGATGCCAAATCCACGCTAAATATCTGCCTTATAATAATAGCCACTGTCAAGGTCGCTGATAGTGAAATATAATAGATTTAATAAAGAAAATAAAAAGTAAAAAAAAAAATAGGTAAAATTTAATGAGGTTTCCATTACCTAATAATCTATGTCATTTACAGAAAGCACTTTATCTCTTTGTTAAAAGCTTTTCTGAAATATGATATAAACATGCCATAATTCAAACTACCAGTATATTATGGATAATGTAAAACTATTAATTCAAACAATTTCAAAGTATATATGAACAACCATGAAATCATGCCTATCTCTAACAATCTTCAAACTGCTTGGATTTACATCCATTTTAATAAAGTAGTCCATGAGTCAGGATCTTTCTTTTGGTTCACATTCATAAAAACTATATTTGCAAATTCTCAAGTTATAATCCAAGAGAGATATTATTGATTCTTCTTTATTCAGCAGGAATTAAAGACAGTTGAGAAGTTCATTTTGTGCAAAGTTTACAGAAACTAATCTAATTGCTGAACCCTTTTATAAGTGAAAGGTTTTCCCAAATCCACATTTCCCAAAATTTGTGATACAATGCAATACTGAAAGTATACAGAAAGTATACAGAAAGTATATAAATGAAGAAAATGTATGTGCCAATATGTGTTATATTGTGCAAAGGAACTTGCAAAAAGCTATACAAAATTAATATTTTAGGAGAAGTACCATTTCTGAAGGAAAAAAAACCAATGCTAAAACACACATGTATTCTAGAAAAAGAGAGAGAATGAAATCAAAAATAATTTTGTTTTTATTCCTAGTTACAGGTGGATTTTCATTTGCTAATAAATGAAAATTCTGCCTCACTGATATTTATCATTTCATTATCAAATTTAGTAGAATTTATCTTTTCTTCATTTGATCTAATTAAAATGAGGATCTGTAACTTTTAGTATGCTGAATTTTAAGATATCCCACACAGCAACATCTGGAAGGATAAAAATTCCTCAAGATGTTACACCTACTTGTGTCTATGACATTTCTCTATTGACACAATATTAAAAGAATCTTAATTTTAAAATTTGGGGAAATAGAAGTTAATCAGAATTTTGGTTGTACTTTGAAGTATTTTGAAGAGACTGTTTTTTTCCAGAATGAACAAATCCTTCAACCTGCTTATCATGCAATCCTGGTGACAGTAACTTGAATTGTCTAAGCCACACCTGACTTAAATTAAGCTCTTCTGGTAGCATATGGGCTTCCCTTACTTGACAGATGGATGTTGATATTTGTTCTTCTCTGCATGAAAACTAGCTGAAGCATACGGATAACTCCTAATGGTATTAAGAGTTTAATACTTGCGTACATGTTTCACAAGTTTCTTTTTCTATTTTCCATTGCTGATTTGTATATATTTCTATAGTCACTATTAAGGAATTCAAATGAAAATGTGAAGAACACATTTTCTTGTTGGTTTATCATCAGAAGAAGAGTTTTAAAAAAGCAATGTCACCCAATCATGTATGAAAAAAATTAAAAGAAAATTGGATGCAATGAAAAATTTACAATTAAATCGATAAGTTGACTTCTTATCTCAAAAATGACGTTAATAATAATTTTATGATATCCTTTTGGCCTTCCCTGTGTATCTGAACTTAGGTTTCCCAAGGAAGCCACAGACTACACAATATAAAATTATGGGCTTCTTAATGGTTTGGGTGGGTTTTTTTTTTCCATGCAGATGTTTCATTAATAGGCTAGGTAACAGCATCAATATATGAGAGAGTAGAGTTTGATTGTAGCTTACATATAGTTGTGTGCCCTGCCAGTGTTGGTGGAGATACTCAACCTTCATTAATGATTGACATTAAAGAGAATTGTTTCTCCTCTGATTGTTTGTTTTGTGCTATTTCCTGTTTCTCTGGATATTGGTGGCAGGGAAAGATGTGCTTTGAGTTGTTTACTTCTTTCCTTGATTTTGGTTGTCTTTTAAATGGTATGTAGATGGGATTCGTTGCTATGTGTTTGTTGATGGATGCTTTGTCAGAATGCCAAGTCTGCTAATGAAATTGACCTTTTTTTTAAGACAATCCATTGTGGTGTGAGAGCACCATATACAAGAGTTACAAATGGCTCTACTTAAAGTAATGCATGTTCTTCAATAGCTTAGTGTCAGGATAAAATCATGAAAGTTTGTTCTATGCATATTTCAAGTAACTTCAGGGCAGCCATTCAGAATCTGAATAATTGTATAATATCATGCTATTTTGAAAAATGAACTTTTTGATTATTATTATTGATTTCAAGCACCAATATTTTTAATTTAAATGCAAATCTGTTCAACTTTAGCTTTTATATTTAGAAGCACAATCTCTTCTGAGTTTTCTTTCCTACAGTCAGAAAACAGTTTGCTCAGAGAAGATGAATCAATATCAATTTATCTTGTTGTATTCTGCTAGCACCCATCCTTGATACGTGGATTATACCTTTTGCTCACACTTCGCTATCCATTCTGAAAACCTTTTCACTGTAGCAATCACATCTGATGCTGCTGGAACTTCAAAACAATAATCAGTGTCTACTTGAGACCAATAAAAATGAAAGGTAATGAAAACTCCTCCCCAGTAATATAAAATTTAAAAGGAAGGAGATACACTTTGAGAGGTTTAAGGAACCAATCAGGTTATTATTAACATAAATACTTCAGTTAATATTTTAAAGTATTACATTTCTTATTCCAAAAATCATTTGGCAACTAGCTTATTTTTACCTTGTATTGAAGGTATCATGAAACAAAGCTTTGATATAATATTTCCATTATGCAGATATTCGTTTCTATGTATTTAAAATATGTTAATAGTGGCCTTCATATTTCCGGGACCATTGATAATAACAAAGAAAAATACAATAAAACCTTCCATATTCATGAGCAGCTTTCATCCTGGTACATTTTTAGCTGATCGGCATGCTACCCCAGTCCAGCAATCTCTTCTAGACAGCTGTCTGAGAATTATGGAAATTATTCTGCAACATAACTCATAGGTTCTGGGTTGCAAACAAGGTCTCCCATGAGTCACAGAGTTCTAAACCTCAAGCCAGAGAATAAGTGGATGTATAAATTATTTTATTATGCTTATTTGTATCTCGCTTTTCCCTTTGTAAGAAAAAAAGACATCTAAAGCAGTTCACATGATTTTAATAGAGGAGTTCAAAAAAGAACAGCACAATAAGAAAAGCTAATAAGAACAACGCAGCACTGCATGTATAAAATTTTGGTTATCTCATTTACATCAAGATACGCAAACATTACAGAAATGAATATCAGCATAGGTGTTGATTTTGATCAGTATCAGTGCTGATTTTAATGATAGTGGGGACCTGACTAGGTCTTTTCTGGAGAAGAGACTCATGAGGTGAAATGGAATTTCCTCTGAGGAAAACCATATATATTGTATATTGGTTTGCAGACCAGAGTTTTCCAAGATGTAATATATTCCTCCATCCTCAACTTTTTGCCACCATTTTTCTCTTCTGTATAATCACCTAAATTGCTCCTTCTTCTCTCCATATCTATTGGTCTGATTTCTACTTATCCCAGGAAGCTAATTATGCTTGCCCCACAACTCATATAGAGACGGTAAAGGAAGAGCAGACACCTTTCTTCTGCTTCCTTCCTATTGAAATTCCATTCAAAGTTCCATTCCTGAGTGGTAAAGGAAGCAACTCTTTTACCATATCTCTGCAGATACACTGTTGCTCACCAAGTTGCCACTTTTAATTTGGAACTAGACATGTTGACTTCCTGGAGTCTCTAGACTCTGGGACAAGTTTTTCCCATCTCATTTTATTAATCCCGGTTTGCTAAACATTAAACTATTTTTTAAAACAATTAGTTCATACAAACTGGACTTAATCAGCTGAATAACATACTAGTAACACCAGAATAATAGTCACCACACATTACATTTAGCTTTGACATACCGGTAATATGGAATGGATTTTCCTTAGGATGGAGCACATGGATCTGAATCCACTCAATTTTCATTATGGGTCTCATTTAAGTGCTGGTCCCAGTACATTTCTTTATAGCTTGGGAAAAAGAAGAACTTTCATTATTTTACAAAATACAAAAAATATATAGGATAGAGAAGGGAGAAAGGATAGCAGTGGACTTACTGACTGACAAATCTGCCCTCAGGTAAGAATAATCCTTATAAAAAAGGATTGTTGTTTATCCCAGTCACATTGTTTGCAGAGGATTATAAACTTTCTCTATTATTTGCCGTGCAGAATCTTGCATAAGTTTCACCAATTTCTTGTCCTGATGATTTTGATTTGTTTTTGTTTTTGTCCAGATTTTATTAGCAGTTCACTTATTTAATAAAAATAATTTAATAAAGATTGCTTAAGATGTTGGGGTCATGATAAAAAAGAAATAGATAGTAAGATTACTTTGTTGTAAATCTTCTTTTAAAAGTTTGATGGCAGGGCCTTTATAGGTTTACGAATTTTTAGGAATAATACAATAAGTGTTGTTGTTACTGTAAATATATCATGGTATATATTGATTTTATCTCTTTCTGGAATTTTACCTGTTTTTAATTTTAATTTTTATTGTAGTTGGATCATGCTGTAGGTGAGGTTTCCTTATAAATATTTTTTGTTTGTTTCTAGACAACTGAACTAAGTGAAAGAGGATAAGTTACCAAGGTTATTCAAGAAAGGAAGAGAGGGAATTGCATCTTGACATTCAGTTTGGTCTTTACACGAAGACTGGCATTTTAGTGCAGCAGCTCTGGCTCTTCTCTGTACTCACAGTTTTTTTATGCATCTATTTATCAAATCCCTCTTTTACAGATATATGCTATATCCTAGTCCAGCTTTGACAGCTCTGCCAACAAGTTCTAATAATGTGGAATTTGAGATTCTTTTCTAAGTTTTGTTTCTAGGCGAACATTGAAGTTCTACATGAAAAATTCATTTGAAACTTGATACCCGTGATGTTTATTTTTACTATGATGCCCATTTTCACAATGAACCAAATACATTTTCACATGTTCCATGTGAATAAAAGCAAAAGGAGAAAGCAATGAAAGCCCCACAACTTTTAACCCAAAGGTGCTTTTTCAAAAGGTCAACTGAACTTCTTTTGTTTTGCTTGAAGACATTTCACTTCTCATCTGAGAAGCTTCTTCAGTTCTGACTGAAGTTTCTCAGTTGAGAAATGAAACATCTTCAACAGATGTAAAATTCAACCAGTTCTAGCCTATTTGCTAGAACCGGTAGTAAATTTTATAAGCAGTTTGGAGAACCGGTTGTTAGAAGAAATATCCTTTTTTCCCCCGCTTTATAGGATTTATCCACCCAGCCATGCCCACCAAGCCATGCCCACAGAACCAGTAGTAAAAAAAAAATTGAATTCCACCACTGGTCTTTTAGCAAAACAAAAAGAGTCCAATTGTCTTTGAAAAAGCACCTTTGTGACAGCCTTGACCTGGATGACTGAAAATCTCCATAGATACCACACTTTTTGTGCTTGCCTTGACACTTGAACACAGGGCATTTGCATTGTGATACCATTCCTACCATTTTACCTTGTTGGAATTTTCATCTCAAGATGCTAAAATAAAAACAAATGGCCTATCTTTTCAGAGGACAACAATTGTGACTTATTTTCAGAGCTGGTGACTCACTTTTAATGGAACAGAATCAGAAAATGGCAGACCAGACAAGCTACCAAGAGAAGTATGTTGTTTCTGAGGTACAAAGATTCCAGTGAAAGAAAATAGGATGTCAGTGGTCAATTATTGTGCTATCAAGAAAATTGGTACGAATTTTTAGACCATGATCTATACTATCTACATGATAGGCTTATGATAGGCGTTAGGCACCACCTCACAAAGACTGGGAAGGATATATTTGAGACGTCTTTCTCAGATCATAACCATATTCATTAAAGTAAACTTGCCTTGAAGAAACATCTTGAAGTGGTTAAGGCAGCAGACTAGACACAGAAAACTATGAGTTCTCATCTTGCCTTAAGCTTGAAAACTAATTGGGTTACTGTGTCTCAGCCAAAAAAAACCTCTCCGGATTGTTGTTGTGTATGTGACAAATAAAATTTGAATTTAAATTTGAATTTGAATTTGTTGATAGAGAGATAGATACAGTATGTTCATCACCTTGAGTTATTGGGTATGATGTTTTTAAAAAGTAAACAAAAACATGGCTCATTAGTAAAATATAAGGTTACCTTAAGAAAACATGGAAAAGAAATTCAAGATTGACCCAACATGACAAGGTGGAAGGAGGAAATGTTGTCATATTTTCAAGAACCTGTTATTACAGATTATATTAGTAAATACGAGCTCTAATATTTCTAATGGTATTTCTTTGCTAACTTGGTCTCCCCCAAAGGGTTGGCAATATATAAAGATGCAACCTACATGACTGAAAAGCTTTGGTATCTTTGGTTTAGGGATGTGTGTCTAAGTCTTATTTTAATTACAGACTTTCTGTAATTAATCAATTACTCCTTATTCCTTTCTTTTCATTTCTGAATTTCAAGAAATAGCTCATTATTTCAAAGTAGTCATAAATTAGTAATAAAATGCTACTATTAGTGGTTTGGGCTACATTCCCAAATTGAAAAAGTAATATTTTGTGCCAATTAGCAAGTTTTTTTGTTATTAAAAAAGCCATAAATTATATGATTTAGTTCAAGTCCATATTATAAACCAAATTCTTTCATGAAAGTGTTTGATTTGTCATGGTTATTTGTGTGCTGTGTGTCTTTTTTTTTTAATTGTAGATTGTTTCATTTAAAAAATCTGAAATCTTTATACATATTTTAAATGAAAATAAGATTAATTCAGTTTTGGACTAAGGAAAATTTTGGAATGATGTATTATTTTTTATCATTTCAGAAAAATGTAAAGTACTTTTGACTGCTTTCCTATCAAGAATTAAGATAGAGTATGATTTATTTTCTTGCAAATATGCACATAATTGTTCAGTCCATTTCATCAGTGGGTTTAATGATCTTATTTCACCTGTTCAGGTGGTCCCATGTAAAGGCATTGTTCCTTTTAGTCAAGCACAGCCTGGCCAAACATCGCACCAAAATTTCATATAGAACCATCAATTTTCCATGAAGGTTGCATTGAACCTTCTCCTTGAGATATTTGGAAAGACTGCAATATTATACAACTAACCTTAAGTGAGATATACTATAAAGTAAGAATAGTTAGAGGTTCATCTGCACTGCATGGCAGGTATAGAAATTCTTTTACTGGAACCTATGCCAAACTCAAAATTGTCAGAAATATTACATTTTAAGCAAACTTCATTTATGCATATAGACACTATATAATAGAAAACAAGAAGAATTATGTGTTTTTATCTGGTGGCCATATCCTCAAGCAGCCAGCGACAACTACTATTTCTTATTTGAGATAAGAAACACAATTTTAATCCTAATTAAGAGAAGAAATAGAGGGGCTTTCAGAAGGAACTTGTGGCTTAAGGAAAAAATAATTCATTTTACGTTGTATTGGTGTTATTTATTGTTGCCATTGCTTTCCTTTATTTTATTTATAGATATATTATTACATGTTCATTGTGAGGGTCTACCCACATCTACCCACATTTACCCTCATAACCTTCTGAGATATGTATGGCTGAGAAATAGTGATTAACCAAAATAACTTAGTGAGCACCATGGGAATTTGAATATAGGTTTCTCTATACTGATGTATTTTTTTTTCCTTTCTCTCATCTGCTAGCTTTCCTTCCAAGGGCAATGTTTTCTGTCATTAATATAGTTCCAGTTTTTAGAACATTTGCTTGTAATGGCTTTACTGAAATGGCTTCCACTTGGTTAAATATGAAAGCAATTTTGATACTGAAGATATCAAAAGCAATTTACATGGAAGATGTAAATTCTCAAGACATATTTATCATCAAGAATTTCTTGTACTTTATCAGTGTGAACTGATTGTACCAAATCTTGTCAACTGATTTATCCAACTTGGCAAAAAAAAAAAAAATTCATATGAAAATAATGTTGTTAATACTCGTTTTGTTATCATGGCATTAGAGGGAAATGTGACATCCCATGGAAATTTTTGTTATGAACATATTCTTAGATGTCTTGTGGTTTGTAGAGCTGCCAGAGAACTCCAATCACATCTTCTCTGCTTCTCCTGATGCCATTTCAGCAAAGTAAATTGTATCTTAGAGCATCTGTGCTCATCCATGACAGACAGTACACTTTTCATAGAAATGTGTTTATCAGCTGGGACAGAGGTGTCAGGATTATTCAACAATGGTAATGCTGGCAATTTGATCCTTTAAAGAAGCTAAAGGCATACGTTTGAAATGAAAGGATCAGAGTAAGATACCAGCCCTTACCATACTTATATTTATTCAAGCAATAATATGACTAACAAACATGTCATTCCTATACCCAACTGTACAAACAGGGGAATGTGAAAATTCTTCAGAAGGCAAGAAAGAATATATGGGTATAATATTAATTTTATTTAGGCTTTCTTTGTGCTTTTTGTAAGCTGAAATATTCTTCTACCCCATATGCACTGCATGATCATGAGATTATGTCTATAAGTGTCTGAGTTATAGTGAGTTCAAAGAGAATAGAAGGCCAGCAGTACAACAGAATTTATAAAGTAATCCAACTAGGTCAGATGTGTTTAATTTACTTCTTCGGTGGCTTAGTTGTTGACCAAAAGGCAATTCCATAATTTTTGCAGATGTAATCATGTACAGAAACTATGCTATTTGGTGATTGCCTGTCACTGGTAGCTGCATCAATTATATATATTTAGTTATATAAAAAAGTGGGAAATACCCTGGGGTATCTTATCTTATATTGCAAGATTGGGAGGGGTGGACTTAGCATCTGAATAATATTTTTGTCAAGACAGCCTTGAAATGAATAATTATGTTGATGGAGATTCTCAGTCATCCAGGTCATGGTTGTCCCAAAGGTTCTTTTTTCAAGAGGCACCTGGACTTTCTTGTTTTTCTTTGAAGATGTTTTGCTTCTCATCCAAGAAGTTTCTTCAGTTCTGAAGAAGAAAATCAGAAAATCTAGTTGCTTCTTAAAATAGCACTTTTGGGACTTGGAAATGTGTTTTTTTTCCTGTGTTCTGTCTTCTATTAGATTGTTACTAGAGAGTTTATCAAAACTGATTAACAAATGTTCAACCAATCAATCAATCAGAATAAATCTAGAAAGGACCTTGGAGGTCTTCTAGTCCAAGCCTCTGCTCAAGCAGGAGATCCTATACCATTTCAGATAGGTGGCTTTCCAGTCTTTTCTTAAAAACCTCTAGTAATGTTGAAATAAGGTACATTTAATATGAGTATTCTCATTCTGTAGAAAAACCCAGGGTGAAATAGTTGGTATAACCAATTCTCTTCCAGCCTCTTGAAGATGTACAGTGGGGAGAGATCTTGGATCATTATGCCATGGGAGGAGGGTGGATTTTGCTTATTCTGATACCTTATGAACATTGCTGCCACTACCTAGGTTTATGTAATAATGTCAACCCCTGCATAACTTGGACAGAAGAACCCCCTGCTCACACAGGAGATCTTATACCATTTTTAACAAGCGGTTGTTCAGTCTTTTCTTAAAAGCCTCCAGTGATGGAGCACCCACAATTTCATGGCTGCAATGGGATGAAAGTTGAAAAAAGAAAGAGAATGATAGTTTATGCTGTCTATCACATAGAAAAAAATGGAACATATTTTCATTTAAAAGAAATCTAGAAGCTACGTATAAAATATTGTAAATCTAATATGCAGGCAGTGAATCTACAACTGCAACATATTTTGGATAATATTTATATAATATTTATATAATATTTAAAACTGGAGTAACACTGAACAAAATGTTCACAAAAATTGTAGAGGGGAATAAATAGGATTTGCTTAAAATCTCCAGCAATGAAAGAATCCAATTCTTTATCTGTTTATCGGCATACATTTCTATTGTATTCATCTACACTAGGATTTTTTAAAAAAAGAAATACCTATTTTGAGCTCCTTTCTTTCAGGTTAAAACTTCTCACTGCTGAAAAACTTCTGCTGAGGCACATTTTAAATAGGTGTAATGAGGAAATATCACGAAGCAGTAAGTCTAGAAGTAAGATTTGCACTAGCCATTGCAACTTAGCTGTGGAACTTATTGGATGTTAACATGGTGAAATTACATTTTATGTTTGCTGCATAAATTCATCATCACAGAAGAATGACCCATTAACAGTCACAAGAAGCAACCAAGCAGATTTCCCTTAGTAAGACTACTGAATGATGTATTCACAATGAATATTTCATTGAGTGTATTGGGTTTATTTCAAAACCTGATTAATACTTTCCACTATATGCTACTAAATGTGAAAACATTGAACAGAGAAATTCACCTCATATCTTACAAAAATATGCAGACTTTTAAGATAATCTGCTAGCACCATAGAATAGAAATCAGTTATATTAGAATTACAAAAATCCAGAAGGCCACTGAATGGCAGCAAAGAAATGCAGAAAACGCTCTCCAGAAGTTAAAACAGATTTTTTCCAGCCGGGCTCCAGTAACACTAATTACCCAAGACACCTGGGTATATAAATTTGTCAGTATTAAGGGATCAAGGATGTAGTCAAGTAATCGGTGTCAAAAAAAAGACCCAATTACTGATGAAAGTCCAAAACAATAAAACTGGTGCTTCATTCATTTTTAGTACTATAAGAGGGTTTGGTGGACATAGCATTTAAATGAAAGTTAAGATGTTTGAATCAAACTGCATGTGCCAAATGTAAGCTTCCTGGATGAATATGTTATCTATAACATTAATCAATCTTCTGTGAACCTTGCTTATGTCTGTGCAGATTTTTACATGACTTTACTCTGGGTTGCCTCATGTTTGAGTATAGAATGGTCTTTATCCTACAATGGAAAACATTATTTCTACCCCTCCCTCCCTCCCTCC
>JAEANM010024946.1:0-11043 GCA_017656035.1 Myanophis thanlyinensis | reverse complement strand
TTCCACTTTACAGGGTTAATCCTGTAAGGAAGGCAGGAAAGAAACATTCTGGTGTTGTTTCTAGACTAATCTTTATTTCCCTGCTTACAGAAACTGCCCACCCAGTCACATGACACCCCCCCCAGCCACACCCACCAGCCACACCCACCTAACCAGTAGTAAAAAAATATTGAATTCCACCACTTATATAACTATATAACTACTCCATGGTGGTGCAGTGATTAGAATGCAGGCTAATTCTTCTGACTGCTAGCAATTTGGCAGTTCAACTATCATCAGCTCAAGGTTGACTCAGCCTCCCATTCTTCTGAGATTGTTAAAATGAGGATTCAGATTGTTGGGGGCAATATGCTGACTCTATAAACTGCTTAGAGAGTGCTGTAAAGCACTGTGAAGCAATATATAAGTCTAAGTGCTATTACTATTGCTACTTGTATTTGCATGCTTTAGAAATGTAGAGTTACAATAAAGTAAGATTAATTCATTTTGTTATGATTATGTTGGTCTACTTGGGAGGCCAGTAGTTATCCAATCTTATCAAATAGTTGTGGGGTTATTGACTTTTAATGAGTCCATTTGACAATGGTTGACATATTTTATTTATGGTATAACCTCCATTGTGGATGTGCAGGTTACCCTGATTTCACTGGTGCCAGACTGCTCCTACCTGATGTTAGAGAATTAGAAATCACCACCTCCGATTCCATGGCTTCTAAACACGTTCCTTTGATTTGCAGAGCCAATTCTGTCACATGGAACCCACACAAGATGATGGGAGTCCTACTGCAGTGTTCTGCCATTCTTCTCCGGGAAAAGGTTTGCTTCACAAATTGAACACTCGCTCCCTCTATTTCCTTTAATCTACCATATACGAGCTCCAAAAACCCCTTTCCTGTTGGGACACTCCTGAGTGTCAATCACCGTGAATGGAATGAAGGTTCCTGGTGGAAGATTTTTGTGTCCACAACCTTGAGGGTAGCATAGTTAACCATAATGATTCTGAAAAGATGAGTGTTGTTCGTCTAGTCTTCTTTCTTAGCTGTTGGTTCTTTAGCATTTGACCAAGAAATGCTCCCTTGCCACACACATGGACTCAAATAAGGGGCCACTGACATGTTCTCAGTACTATATGGCAGACTTAAATAAAATACTGTATTTTTCAGAGTATAAGACACACCGGAATATAAGATGCACCTAGATTTAGAAAAGGAAAATAGGGGGGGGGGAAGGTTTTGGCCTCCACACGTCTTGTTTTTCCCCTTCTCAGCCCCCAGAAGCATTGTGCAGGCCTCCAGAACCCCCCCCCCCCCCGGTGTGGCCCATTTTAGCTCCAAAATGGGCATTTTAGGCAAAAACAGGCTTCTTGCGGGTTTCTGGAGGCTTGCAAACGCTTCTCAGGGCTAGAAAGAGGGAATACAAGATGTGCGGAGGGGGGGTTGGGAGGCCAAAAATGCGCCCATTTTGGGTGAAAACGGGATACATGGGAGAAGCTCGGGAGGCCCAAAATGGCTGTATTTGGTGTATAAGATGTACCACAATTTTCACCCACTTTGGGAGGGGGGGGAGAATTCATCTTATACACTGAAAAATATGGTACCATATGCATAATTGACATTTGTATTTCCCAACTGGATTTTTTCTGGGATTGATTGGAATCAGGACCTCTTCTGCTAGAAGAAGCAGAGTGGGAAAAATGGGACAGCAGGACAGAGTGTGTTGTCTATGGAACTTTCTACTGACTCAGAAAAATAAGAGGATTAACTGAAATACCAATATTAAAAGATTAAGCAGACAGTAATGTTTAACACATGCAGCACTGCATTTATCTCTTGCTTGACATATGTTCAACAGTCATGTTTTTTAAAACAGGGTATACTTCAAGGTTGCAACCAGATGTGTGCAGGATATCTGTTTCAACAAGATAAGCAATATGATATCACCTATGACACTGGAGACAAAGCAATACAATGTGGACGCCATGTGGATATTTTCAAATTCTGGTTGATGTGGAAAGCTAAGGTAAATGATCAGCAAAATGCAGAATATTTCTACAGAAGCGTAACCAGAAGTCAATTCCCACCTGTTCAACATGGTTTTAAATTCTTACAAAATATAAGCATATTGTTGATTTAAATATTGATATCTCCCAGGTGAAAAAGCTTGGGGGAAGGAGAACTTGGTTTACTAAATATCTAAGCAAAACAATTCATGAAAATTTTACCCTAATTCCTATTCTGACTATATTTTGTGTATCGTTGCTTACTCTATTTTACCAGCCATATCTTTTTTGGGGTGTGTGTGTGGAGGGGCTCATGCAAAAGCCTAAAAAAGGATTGTTTTAATGAGTAGCAAAATGATACTTTGCTCACAAAAAGCCAATTATTTCTTATGAATTATTTCTTTCCCCCTCTTTTCAAAATAGGGTACAGTGGGATTCGAAAGTCAAATCAACAAATGTCTTGAATTGTCAGAATACCTCTATAACAAAATTAAAAACAGGCAAGAGTTTGAGATGGTTTTTGAAGGAGAGGTAAGTTGTAGACTGTAAAATACTTTCAATAAAATGATACATTTATGCAATAGAAATTTTCTTCCATCCAGCCCCGTTACTGTTATTTTAGCTTTTTGATCTCTGGTAGACAGGCAAAAAATATGAAATCAATTGAAATCAGTGAGGTACATAATGCCGAAATTCAATTGATTCATCATAACCCTTAGAAAAAGGTGTTATCTCTAAAGCCTTGAAATGTATTTTGTTCTACTCTAGCAGCCTGCTTATTATGTTACTTAAGTAAAGGAAAACATGCTGTTCAATGATCTGAATCCTAGCTGAAATGGCTTTCTGCTTGATTGAACCCTGCAGGATTTTGAGATCCCTGTATTAAGGTTACGGTCAGGCATGAACAGGATTGTCAATCAAAAGATGACATTCCAAATGGACTGTTTATATTTCCCATGAATTTTTTATTATGAGAATAATCTGGAGAAAAAGGTAAAGATGGTGGTGATGAATTGGAAAATATCTCTATTTGTTCCTGTGCAAATTGCCTGTCTGTCAGTGATGCCCTAAGTGCTTTCGGGCACATTCACTTGCATTTTGCTCAATTCTTCTAAACTTTGAAGGACAAAATTGGAAGACATGGCGAACAAAGTAACTGTATAAGCAAGGAAAATTAATCCTTTTGATGAATATATTAATGAACTGCTTTTGTGATTTTTAAAAAAATCTTTCCTTATTTCGTTTTATGATATATAGCCTCAACACACAAACGTTTGTTTCTGGTACATTCCGCCAAGTCTCAGAGAGATGCCAGACTCTGAGGAAAGAAGAGAAAAACTACATAGGGTAATTTATTTTATTTTATTTTATTTTATTTTATTTGGGCAAAACACTTACAAAAAAGATTTTTATATTAAAAATATAAATAATGTAAGAAAATGAAATAATTGCTTTAAAAAACCCAGAATATATAAACTAAGTATCTAGGTAAACAAAATGATTGAAAGGCTCCTGTGGAAGTAGTTAAGCAATTCAGAGGTAAGGCCTGTGACTCCTCCTTTTCAGATTAATATTTCCTGATTTTTTTTAACTTTCCCAAACTTTTCCCACCTTCCAAATGTCCTGCCACTGTCTTGTAAATTCATAATATAGGATTACTCCTCATTAATGTTCAAAGCAGAGGTGAAATTCAGCCAGTTCTAGCAGGTTCGCTAGAACTGTTAGTAAATTTTCTAAGCAGTTCAGAGAACTGATTGTTAGAAGAAATCTCCTTTTGTTTTGTTTTTTCATTTTACAAGGTTAATCCTGTAAGGAAGGCAGGAAAGAAACATTCTGGTGTTGTTTCTAGCCTAATCTTTATTTCCCTGTTTACGGAAACTGCCCACCCACATGACCCTCCCAGCCACGCCCACCAACCCACACCCACAGAACCAGTAGTAAAAAAAAAATGAATTCCACCATTGGCTCAAAGCCCTGGAGTTTGTGGGGGTGTGTAATCATTTGTGAGAATAATCTTGGGAGAGCAAAGGAGAAAGAGTCACAGGCAGACCAATGATCAGATATATCTGCCCACAGAAGGAATGAAGGCTAAGTAAGGAAGCATCTCAGAAGGGATCTTCTCTAGTTTTCTGGAAAGTGAAGGCACAAAGGGGAGAACCACTTTCAAACTTGCAAGATTTTCTTACTATAACCTTATATACTCATGGTATCGGTTACTTGTCTGGAGTGCCTCGAAGGAATGACAGGGTGACAAATATCTCTCTTTTCCCCTCTCCTCATTCTGCCCTTTTGAAAACATTCAGTGCTGTTGGCTTGGTTTTCTTTGTTGGTTTACAGAGCTTGATTAGAAACACCCTTAGCTATCTCTTCCCACTTATACCTTTGAAATGGTTCTCGCTCTTTAGGTGATGTAGACAGAAGATGTCTGCTTATTTCAGGGCAGTTCAAAAAGCAATAGATTGTCTGTGTGCTCTGAATGCTTCAAATTCTCTTCCAGGGAACTCTATGTAGAAAGCATTAAATATTGTAGATCTACCATGTAGGTATCCAACGAACCGTGGGCATGTTAACTGAAGATGAGTGTGAAATTCATATGCTCAATGAAGAGTCACTTGTTTCTTTTAAAATGGGTCTTTTGTATGAGACAGAGAATTGCATTATTGTTCAGTAATAAGTTTACTTACTTACTTGGGTTTAAATATGCCTCAGACGTAATTCCAAATGTAGAATATTATTTAAAAAATAACCAAGCAACAGAACAGATATCACAAAGTTAGATTTGTAATTATCCAATTGTATTACAAACCAATAATCACTCTACATTAGGTATGAAGTTCTGCTTATTTTGCCCTATCTCCTCTTCTTCTTTTCTTTTCTTTATTATTATTATTTATCAATTTGATTTTTATACCACCCCCTCTCCCGAAGGACTCGGGGTGGTGTACAGCCGTTCAAAAACACAAAATAAATGACAATTTAAACAAATTAAAATAAACTAATTAAAGTGGCTGATTATAATTAAAACCCAATGTAAAAATTGAAAAATTTAAAACAATTTAAAATTACAAATTTAAAAACTAATTTAGAAACTAATTTAAAACCCCCGTTAAAATTAATTAAAATCCCCAACTGATAGTACTAGGCCAGACCGGCCTGCTGAAACAAAAAGGGTTTTAATACACGCCGGAAGGTCTGTAGGTCCGCTTTTTCTTTTGGCTGTTCCCCTTAGGGATCACCACAGCGAATCATTTTCTTAATTTCATAACCAAAACTTTGGTCAAAATCATTAAAAACCAGCAAATTGCTGATTTTGTTTATTTATATGCTTTTACCACCACCAAATCTGCTAGGTGGATTTCTGCCCCAAGTATCAAAATATCTTACACTGGATTGGTGTTTGGGGTGAGGTACTCCATGATTCTAATTAATATTGATTTTTGTCAGGAGAGGAAATAAAATGATCGAAGTACATGGTCATATGGTTTTATGTAGCTTGGTAACTTGGTTATATTTTATAGAAACAATAAAAATAAAAGCAACGAAGTGCCAACAGTGCTATCTTCCATTGTTGTGGCCCAACAGCGGCCAGATGAGTTGTTTGTGGAATCTGACAGCGATGAACACTATGGGACTGCCTTGGAGGCTGAGGAAGACTCTGGGGGGTGTTCGGAGTCAGAGCAGGGACTAGAGAGGCCTGTTGGCCACTAGGTGGCATCTGAGTCAGGGAGCAATGAGGAAGAACAGAGGGAGGCTGTCCCTGACGTGCATATGCATAGATCTGTGAGGAGGAGAGAGCAGCTTCGGAAGCAGAGAAGAAAATAAGGGGTTAATGATTAGCCCCTCCCAGAGAGCTTATAGGTGGGCGACAGGAGGGAAATGTTGCAGGAAGCAACAGTTTTACTACGTCAGCCATGTGGAAAGGTTGTTCGGGAGAATTTGTGAGTTGATATCAAGCCCTATTTTAATTGAGATAGCATTCTGGGCTCTCAGCCAGGGGGTTGCTTATCTCATTAGTTGTGGCATACAGCCAGGTATGCCTTCAGGTGTTTGAAGACTGGAAACAGAACATCCACATCTTGGTGCTCTCCCATTTTGTTGGCCTTGAAATACCAAAATTTCAGGAGAACATTTAAAGACTGCCCATCAGATGTACTGATACCTTCTTCATCTATTCTGTATTTTCTCTACATCAGGCCTTGTTTCCTTACTGATGTGCTAGTCTTCTCCCTCAGAGGGAGATCTGAATCCCAAATCTCTTTTCTTTTTTGTTTGAATCTCCAGGTGGCACCCAAGATCAAAGCTCTGATGATGGAAACAGGTACCACAATGGTTGGATATCAGCCTCAGGGAGAGAAAGTCAACTTCTTCAGAATGGTGATTTCAAATCCCGCAGCCTCCAAGTCAGATATTGACTTCTTGATTGAGGAAATAGAACGACTGGGGCAAGATCTGTAATCCACACGAGTTGAAGCATGGTTTTTCTCTAGAGCGCTCTTTTCCAGTACTGGCTGTTTTTTTAACCAGTTCTGTAGAATACATTTTAAGATGATTGCTTTCTACGTGTTTGATTCTTCTGAGACCCTCTCTTTAAAAACAATAGTGCCCGCTTCCATAGATTATTGAAAAGTATATAGGAACTGATTTATTATTTTACCAAAGGATAAACAGATTATTTAGAAATGTATCATTCAGCTAGTTAGGCCTGGTAATTCTAGCAAATTATATTAAGATAGCTAACTAAGAAATCTGCACTATATGTACAGTGTGATGGTGTATGGTGTGTGTAGACATATTTTAATGGAACAAACACACAACATACACTTTATATGTATATAAAGAAAATATATATAAATAAACAATAATAAGCATTCCAAGTGTTTCCTATCACAGATTGCTCTTCTGAAGCTCTGTTAATACCAAAAGGGCTTCACTAGATCAATCCTTGGTAGATGATAGACCAATATTCCGATTTCAGGTATACTGCTGAAGCATTGATTCTACTGGTTTTACTGAAATATCATCAGCTATAATACTGGAATCCATATCTTTATTAATTTGAATGGACATGGCCAACCCCATATGATATATTTTTAAGTCCCACTGAAATCAGTATAAGCTTACCCAGCATGTTAGATTCTTGCATTTTTTCAGAGTGGAATATAAAAGGCCTGTTCTTTCTATCAAGAAGTAAGTATTTTCTATCAAGAAGTAAGAAACATGACAACCAGTTTACAGGTGATAAAGTTCCCAGGTAAAGCTGGGGAAGAAAACATTTTTAAAATGTAGATTCTTAGGAACGATGGTAAATGGTGAATGTTATTTAAACATTATTTATTGACGCTTCTCTAATATATGAAAAAGAAAGAAGAAAGCAAATCCAAACAAGTAGTTTAGCTGTATGTATATCCCTTTAGCTGTCATATCAGGGGAATAGTAGTAGCTGAGTGGTTGTAATAATTATAACATTGATGTATTTTTTAGAAATTCACTTGTGTAGATTGTGTACATTACTCTTAAATGGGGTGGGGGTGGGAAAGGAATTACATGTAATAGGTTTCCAGCAAAATAACTGTTCAGTTCTAGGTATATGAGCTATTTGCTTCTTTATATGCAAAGAATTTACCATGCTAAAGAGTTGTCTTGTATTTTCTTCCATTTGTATTGTAGCCTATTTATATAATTATCAAAGTTCTAAATAATGTTTATTGGTAATTCAGTGTAATTGTGAGCCAAAGAGAAGATTAAAAATGAGTTGGCACATTTATATATATGACCTTAAAACAATAATTTAGCAGATAATTTTACTTTACCAAATTCTAGTACTACATTCTAATACTGTACTATAATCTAGATTTAAGCCTAATGAAATCCTTTTACTTTAATAGAAGTGTCACTTTATCGATTATATGGTGATCTGACTATATACTGAATGCATTTTTAGTGATTCATGAATGTTTAAGCAAAGGATCCACTATGTCAAAATAATCCACAGCCTTTGGTTTATAGGAATCCTGTAGCAAAATCCCCAACAACCGGGTCGTAATCTTCTGAAGGGGGCTACAGTATTTTTCATTAGTAATAGAAGGGTAACTGTGGCTTTGATAAGAGAAAAGAGAAGCTCAACACAAAACCTTTTAAATATGGCTACAAGAATTATTGCATATGTAGCTGTAAGATTCACCTTCAATTTGTTAGCTGGGCAGTGGGAGTTTGTGACCATGCCTAGTAGAAGGCAAGCAAAGTCATAGGGCAGGCAACAAGATGATTTTAGTAAAGTAACCTAAAACCTTCCTAAATTTCCTGCAGTGGCTGTTTAGCTTCCATTTAATGCTTTATACTTCTCATACAAAATAAACTGTAAGGATTACTTCAATGCACATTTGCACACATGTCCGCTGAGATAAATAGAATGTGTGTACATCAGACAGAATTGTGCCCAGGTAACCATATATGTTCTTATTGCCTGGGTTTTATTCAAACAGTGTTTTGTTGAAAATATTAGCAATATTTTAATGAATGTTTGTGTAGCTTTTCATCTTTTGGTTCCAGGGTTTTCCAAGTGTGAAATGAGTATATTTTAAGAATCCACATGATTCTATCTTGATATTACTGTCCCCTTCACTCACTTGGCTCTTTCTTTTGTATTAAAGTGATGATCCCTTCTGGAATTGTGATGTGACTAAACTACTTTCAATGTATTAAGTGTCCATATGGTATTTTACTTTATTTTATTGTGTGGATGGAACAATTGAGAAGCTGCTCAGAAGAGTCTAACATCTGCTATCTATAACTGATGTTCAAATGGAAATAAAAAAAATGTGACATCTGTATTTTTATAAATGTACTATGACATGAGCCTTTTTTTTCCTAGCCTAGAAACTTCTTTCTTTGTACAGTCTTCAATCCCAGGCTTGAAACCATTTATTTTAGTAAATGATTCTTTCTATAAAATTGATTCAAGGCCTTAGGGAAAAGACTAACCTCTTTTTGTTATCTGAGCGCTCTTATTGCAATTTAGAAATTGAAAACTAAGATCCATTTGAGGTTCCTGTTATTTCTATGCCTAAGGCTGTACTCTAGATCCCCAGGTTTAGATAAGGTTATATTGCCTGGGGTTCTAAAGTGTTATCTCTATAACACATAGTGTTATCTAAGACCATGTGGCTGAGGCTCCTGGGTTGTTAGACATGCTTTTAAATATTGCATATGCGGGCTGGGAGTGTTGAGAGTTTTAATACAGTAACATCTGGAGGGACTGTAGGTTTCCCCTCTTCTGGAATTTTCATGATTGCAATGGTTTAGGATTATCTAGGTCAGAAGTACTATCCCAATGGTTCCCAATCTTTTTTTCACTATGAGCCCCCTTTAAATACCTTTTGTGGTCACATTTCTTCATGCCTTTGTAGACTTCCTGTGACAACATCACAGTCCCCCAGGGATCCAGAGACCACAGGCTGATACTCAGCGTACTATCCTCCTATTTATGAAGAGAAAAATATATTGACTTAAAAACTAATGAACTGTTTTCATCACAGATAGACCCCCCTATTCAGCCTTAGTGAAGAGGCCAACGACTTGTTCTTTTGTAGTGCCTGAATGTGGGTCAAGGTAAGGGACATGATTGGTGGAGTCTTCTGTCTGTCTCCCTTCCCATAAGCCTCACCAGTGCCAGCTGAAACCAATTGCTCTTAACATGTAACGGACGGTCCTTAAAATGGCTGGTTTAGCTACCGGACAATGAGGAGGTTGGGGAGTAACTTGGGCCAGCTCTGGAGTCTGGGGAAGGCTCTGATGGATGCTCTGTGTCAGAAGCAAAGTTGGAGCTAGACATTTCTCAGCTGCCTTCGGAGTCAAGTGGGGAGGATGAACAGCTGGAGCCTGTTCTAGATGTGTGTATGCGCAGAGCTGTCAGGAGAAGGGAACAACTAAGGAGCAGGGGTCAACTTGGAAGTAAAGGCACAAGAGGATGCTGAATGGCCCCTCCCATAGGGAATAAATAGGAGCAAAAGGTGTTTGTAGGAGACAATTAGTTTGCTTATAATTGTGAAGATTTGCTTATCTGAGTCCGTGCTTCTCAGAGACTCCTTGCCAGGTATTTCATCTTACAGTGTTGCGACTGGAAGCTCTTGGCCTGGCAACTATCCAAGGACTGATAAGGTTTGTTTGTTTGTTGCAATAAAACCTTGAAAGCTTTATTGCAGGGACTTTTCTGGATGTGAATGATAGGAATTCACAATAAGCAAATAAAAAGGATTATTTTTCAGGACAAGGAGTCTGTTTCATGAGTCTGTTAAGCATGGGTCAGAACACCTGTCAAGCTGCCTCTCCAACAGTTTACAGGCAAGGAAGAGCTCTACGCCTGTTACCTGCCAATTGGGCTACTTGAATATGAGACTCAAATATGAATTGAGATCTCTTCTGAAAGTGCCAAACCCATGTCCAAAACTACCCTGGCTGTTAGGTCACAAGAATAGAAGAGAGCTACAGGGTGAAGCTCGACGAAGCAATTGATACCGGACAAACTTTTATCCTGACTAGTAAGGCAAAAGAATGGTAATGCAGATAGTCAGCGGCTGTGACCAGCAGCAGCTGTAGAGGAGACAAAATTGTACCCTTGGAATAGTAAAAAGTACAACCACATCAAATTCCTTATTGGCAGAAGGAGCAGAAAATCTATAAGATGCTCCTTTGGGACAGAATCAGCAACATCCAATTTGACAGTATCTGATTTTCTCCAAAGCACCTGAAGGCAAGACAAGAAGCAATGGATGGAAACTAATCAAGGAGAGAAGCAACCTAGAACTAAAGAGAAATTTACTGACAGTGAGAATAATTAACCAGTGGAACGGCTTGTCATCAGAAGTTGTAGGTGCTCCAACACTGGAGATTTTTAAGAAGAGATTGGATGAAAAAGAAGACGGAGTGGATAAGTTGAATCTTGAAAAAATACAGAAAGCTGAGTGTGGGGAAAGGCTATCACTTTTTTTTTCTTGAGAGATGAATTTAAATAGATTGCCCGAAAGAAGTGACCTGGCCATTGACAC
>JAEANM010024945.1:0-11044 GCA_017656035.1 Myanophis thanlyinensis | reverse complement strand
TATCTATCTATCTATCTATCTAATCAATTGATTGAATAGATTACAATTATAAGGAATCAACAAAAATTGGCTAATTGGCTAATTCTTCTAACAACTAGCATATTTGATTACTGATTAGATTTTAAAAACAGCTTATAAACTACAAATTAAATGAAACCATATCTTAAAGAATTGGGTTTTCTCCAATGTAAAGGATTTTCATATTTCATATTTGTTACTATTCTGATGTTTTCTTTTCTTTTTTCTCTAGAAGACCTTGATTTCCAGTGCTAGCTATTTTAATTTTTTCTCCTGTTTTAAATTTCTTGCAGCACAGATGATTCACTGTGGCAACCCCTAACTGGAACAGCCAAAAGAAGAAGAAGATTAAATTCCTTGCAGCAGTATTGTTTGAGGTTAATACTTTTACTTAATTTGCTAGTAGCTTGTTTAAGCATGTGTGCAGATTCTGTGCAATCTCTTGGCTATGCTGATAGCTCCACAAAGTCTTCTAAGCATTTTTCTATTCCTGACATAGCTAATATCATTAATAACAATAACCATTGGTCAGGTCGATGAGGCGATTCTCAAAGAGGCATCATTGCTCCTAGTAATGAGTTACACTGGCCCAGGTCTACTACACTGACCAGTTAAACAGCCTGATGCTAGAAACAACAATTCAATTTTCTGATGTGTTTGTCTTCTGGCTTCTTGGATTCCTGCCTTGTTTCTTGATTTTGTGTTCAGACTTTGGACTCATGAGTAGACTCTGTATTGGTATCTTGGGTTTGGATATTGTGTTTTTGAATTGTACCTTTGGATTTGATATTTTGGTTGATTGACTTCATGCCAAACTTTGTTTTATTGGAATTTTGAGTGCAAGTTGAGTGCAAAGGACTTGGGGTAATGACATTAGGGGCTGGGGGTGTTTAAATAAAGTTTTTAAACTCGTGTGTTGTGTGTGGGGGGGGGGTCTGGAATAGGACAGGACCTTGCTGACATATTTGACCTCTTTCCAGTCCTCCCAACATTATTTATTGTAATTTAGCAGAGAATAAAAGGTATTAGTTGACACAAGAACACTTAAAAAAAAAAGGAAAAACAAGGTCATGTTTGTTTCCTTTTGATATTTTATTCTGTTGTTCATATTAAACACAATGCTATTAAAAGTGATCTTTTTTTTTTATACTGACCAAAAAATAAAAATCGAAACATTTGAGTTTTATCCTTCAGGCTGACAAATGATAGAAATCTCATCTTACGCTGATTTTATTTTTAAGTAACACACACAAATGTATTTCTTTAGAATCAGTATTTTCAGTTTTCATGAAGCTCTGCTATAATCCAGATTGTAAAGAAGATAATTGACAGAATTTGAAAGAGGAGAAGAACTTTAGACAATGAAAAATAACAAAATGGGAGGAGCAAACGTCATGGCCAGGAATGTATTGAGATATAAGAAAGGAGAAATAAGAGGGAACAAATAACCAATGGAATTGATTAATTCTTAAAGAGAGTTCATTTGGAATATAGCTCAATATATGTGATTATTGTTTTATTTCAACACCCCTGAAAAATTATTTTTTATTAAGAAACTGAAGGTCTGTCAAATCTTCCTCCATTTTGGGGATTTTATTGAACACTCTAAATGGCCGGTTAAGGTCAAAAGGGCAGAGGTGAAAACCTCAACTAGTTTCAGTTTCAGTTAAGGTCAATCCCCCATTTTAGGGAGGTTAAGAATGCAATTTAAGAAGGTTAAAGAAGCAATTTAAGAAGTTAAAAGTACAGCTTATTAGAAATATAGTCATGGTCACTTGGGTCAAATGAGAGTCAGGAAACAAAAACAAGTGTGATTGGTTGAGGACCGAATCATTCCTTGCCAAACTTTTCTGTAGGATTAGATACAAGTGTGGAAGAGAAAGCTGGAGCAGAATTTTAAAAAGATAATTTTTCAAGGAAGAGAAAAAGAAATAATTAAAGCGCTCCCAAAAAAAACCCCAAACAAACCAGAACTGGACAACAAGGCAACATACTGAAAGAAAGAAAAGCTGATAACCAAGGAAATAAAGTCTGAAAAGAAAATATCTTGTAAAATGCTATAGGTGTAGCAGCAGAAGATTTGTCTCTTGTGTATGTTCTGAGATAGGGAAAAAATTCAAAAATTCACCCAATCACCCCATGCTGGCTGGGGATTCTGGGTATTGAAGTCCACAAGTCTTAAAGTGTTTGCTTATTTATATCTCACCTTTATTATTTGGTGATGAACATATTCAACACACCTTCCTCCTCCTATTTTCCCCACAACAACCCTTTGGGGCGAATTGAGTTGACAGAGAATGATTGGCCCAAAGTCACTTAGTTGGCTTTCATGGCTTGGGCAGGATTTGAACTCATAGTCCCCCCACTTTCTAGACTGGTGCCTTAAACATTAGGCCAAACTTAAGTAAAAATCAAACTTGGCAACCATGAATTAATTTATGAAAGATATTTAAATTAATTCATGTTTCAAATTAATGTTCCCAAGGGAATTTTTTCCCCTACAAATTACTCCATTTGCACCATGCTTCAAAGCCTTACTGATTACCACAGCACATTAGAGAAACCTTGATAGTGATGGAAGTACAGGTAGTGTTCCTTATCAATAGTAATTTGAACCAGGAACTCATCTTTAAGCAACACGGTTGTAATGAAAGACATCATATGAGCATGTCAACTTATGATGGCTGTTATGGCAATCCCAGTTGCTATCATTATCTGAATCCCACATGATCACAGTATCCTATGGTCATGTGATCACATTTGTTATCTCTTGCCAGCTTCCTCATTGACTTTCCTTCTTAGAAACTGGCAGTGAAGATTGCAAATGGTGATCATTTGACCATAGGCTGCTGTGACAGAATTTCAAGCCAGTTGTCAAGCACCTAGATCACCATCAGGTGACAATGGGGAGGCTGTGACAGCCTGACTTTGGAAGACCCATCACAAATCTTCCTCATTCAATGCCACCATAATTCCATAATTTTGAATGGTCACTGAAGAACTGGAAGCATGAGATGATTATCTATATTAGCCGTAGGAAAAAATGAGGCAAAAGAGTTGGTTCCACTCTCAGAGCACAGATGGAGGAAATGGAGACATAACTGAGTCATGAACTCATGAGAAAAACCAGACCAAAAGCCTAATCTGGTTTATTCTGCATATGACAGTGGTGCGAATGCAAAGAAACATTCTGTTAATTAGGGTAGGAATATTACTTATTAAACAACAAGCTTATCTACTAAACAACAGCTCAATTTAAGCTTCCAAAGATTGGGAAGAAGAGATTCAAAAGTTAGAGGTTTCCCCTTGAGGAATTTAGAAATACATGAAGGTTGAATGTTTCTATTGAATTTTCCAAGATTCTTCATTTTACCAGTAGTGTTTGTGTTAAAATGCTGTTAGCATATTTGAAGTAGACTAGGTCAGGAAACAGATACAACAGACACTATGACTCTATTGATGGAGATTTTATAACAGGATTGTGAAACTCTGATAGTGTTTCTTCTTCTTCTAGAACCAAGATGGGGAAACCCTGCCTTTCTTTCCTGAACTAAACCATTTTACTAAATGGTTGTCACATACTTTCTTCAAGACCATTTTTGTACTGCTCTAGAAATTGCACTCTGAAATTTGTGTAATTCTGGATTCCTTATTTGTGTCCTGTCATGAGGAAATTGGCATCGATACCAGGGTATCAAATTGCTGTTACACTCACAAATATAAGTTATAGTAAAAAGAAAAAGAAAAGAAACTCCAGAAAAAATGCTCTTTTATGCCACCTATTCATCTGGCCATCTTAAAGTTATAGAGTGAAGCACTATTATATACAAAGAAGCTTTACTACACCATTTGTAAACCTTTATTATCCCTTATTATTTCCCAGGTATGTTAAATAAATTCCATCTCATAAGATTTAAATCAGAATCCACATTAGTTTTCTTGCCCACAGAATCCAACAGAAATTGAGGCTGATCATTTTATAATTGAATACTGGATACTATGATTACTAGTTTGAAGGATTTTTTTTTTTGTTTCCTATTAAATATAATTGTTTTCCTTGTTAAATATAATTTAGTCTTGCAAATAATGTTAATGTAATTGCCTTTCAAAAGAGATCAAATTTTCACAATAGTTATGAGCATTTTCCTTCCACTCAGCATCCCACAAATAGAAATTACAGAACCCACACAAGAAAGTGCAAGGGACAGTGAAATTGGGGGTTGTTGACAGACTTATGCATTTATATGCATTTTAATTGCACTGGCAGTTTCATTTCTTTGTAATTGCTCTTTAATTGCTTAGACTTTCATACATTTAAAAAGCAGTTAAAACCACATAGTGTTCCTGGAGACAATTTGAAGCATTTACTGTAGACATTTTAAAAAGATTGTGTAAAGTACAATTTTCACAGTCTCTATTATACAAAAGAATTTTAAAAAAATTATAGTTGAATAATTTCCCTCTGTTATGCATAGAAATTATCATAGAAGGTTTTCTCTGTCTCTCTCACTTCAAGCTGCTTGGTACATATATTTATATATATTTCTTCACTGTTATGGAGGAGAGAAAAAGAGAGAGATGGGGAACATGGGAATACAGATTTCAAAACAAAGCCATTTGGGGCAATTGTAATGAATGCTGGGGACAGGAATAGATAAAATTAGATTATTCTCATTTTCTTTCAGTTTTTCTTACTTTACTCAGAGATTCAAATCCATTTCATTTTTTCTTCCCTTTTTATTTTTTTTTTCAATCTATTGTATTTGTTGAATATATTTGCTCTGTGAAATTTAAATCCATGGCATTAAATTTAAAAAAAAAATCTTGTTAATGACTCTAATTAAACCTCATGTCTAATTAAGTCTCATGTGATGAAAGGCACATGACAATTTTAATCTTCTATCTATCTTGTAAGTTATTACAAGTATTACTAGTCATTCTGGGAGATAGATAGGTGGCCTCCAAAATTTTATATTTATTTTATATATAAATATATAAAGTAAATATTATTGTAGATGTCTATATATCTCCAACCAAAATAAATTTTCATCTGTCTTTACAACAATTTATAATACAGGGAAGGTTACATTGTCTCCATTTCCCATGTACCATATTGCAATTAAAAATGACACACTTCTCAGAAAAGATGTGGCAAGTAGAACAAAATCCCAAATTCAAATCCAGACATTTAAAATATAAAAATATCAAGGTTCTTGACACATCATACCAGTTTCTTGTACTTTATAAATTTCAGATTCTTTCTTGTACTTTATAAATTTCAGATTCTTGCTACTTGATTTTAAGCACTCTATCAAAATGTTGGTTATATATTTAGAATATAGCTACATTTGAACTAGATTTAAGCAAATCTAATAAATGTTTTCATTGATTTTTCTGTGACTAATTATTTTCTAAGTGCTGGTTTTAAAACAGATTCAGTTTATTTTTAATCAAATTGCACGTTTTTAATAAAATTGAATATTTTTAGCAAGCATATGCCCACTTGTGAAGGAAGTTTAAGTTGGAAGATTTTCCAAGCATTTCCAGATGTGGAATGCACTGAATACAGCTATCTTTCCAACATGGATAATTAATTCTTCCTATCCAGCCTGGATAACTTATCATCAAATATGCCAGGCTGTGGACTAACCTGGCAGATTTAAAATAAATAAAAGAAGATAATGCCAAACAACTATTGTTGCCAAGAAACTGTATGATTCAAAGGAGTTTTTGAATGACATAAATGAAATAAATATATTAATCATCCTTGTTTGTTGATAGCCAGGTATTTTATTTTCCGTGAAAGCAGTTGCTCAATAAACAAAAACAAATCATTATTAAAAGCTGCCATTTTCTCTAACTTGTGTATTCCCCCACCCCCTCCACCCCCTCAGAAATATTCCTAAATCTATGGGTGTCATTTTTAATACTATTCAGTAAATTTGTTTTGTAATTCTGCAAGCCAGCAGACCAATATACCTGTGCTTCTTTCATCATATGAGATTTAATTAGAGTCATTAACAAGATCTCACAAATTTGATACCAGTTATAAATCCAAATTCTATGGGAAGCCTGACAAATGGATATCTCTCTCTGTGTGTGTGTGTGTGTTTAAGGAGTTAGAGTTGTAGACAGCTTTGCAGAGACTTTGTCATAAAAAAAGTGAACAGAGGAGATTTCTTTCTCATCAATGTCGATTTATTTGTACAGTGTGTTTCCTACAGATGTCCTCAAAGCAACTGACAGTTCAAATTCAATAACCATTAATTTTCATTTCAGTTTATTTTTAAAGCATAAAAATTTAAATCAGCATCAGGCATACTGCTAAGATTAGTGTTATCAGTATAAATACCAGCAGAGTATCCCATTAACTAATAATGCGTATGAAAAAATCCTTACAATAAGATCTCTTATATATACACTCCATATACTGAGTGAGAAAAGCAAAGGATCAAGCAAGACCACTAAAGATTTCATCATCATTTTTTTCCCCATCAAGATCCCCTGACTAGGATATTTATTCTCATTGCAATTCCCACAAAAATTATGATTTGTCTATAGATAACAAGAGTACCTGAGAGACAAGAAGCAGAGTCCCTCACGCCCCTGAATACTTTGCAGGTAAGCTGAAGTGTGTGTTGTTCAAATTTAAAGTGAAAGATCAAATTTCAACCTCTTTTACAGTTTTAATAAAGAAAATAATAAAAATGAATTAACAGGTGACTAACTCTTGCAAATCAGTGTTTAAGTTAATATTGTACTCATGACAGTGGTGTGCTACAAAAGAAGTATCTTATACAAACCCCTCACCTTTCTCTTATGTGAACGGGAGACCCAAGCAATACTTCCAAATAAATCCTTTTCATGTGCAGAGCCTGATTTACTGACATGTAAGTAGAATGAATCTTCTTTGCCATAGAAATTTATTTATGCCTCTTGGTACCTTTCACTTCTGACTAAGCAGAACTTTTACTGTGCTGACAAATGTAACCCCTCAAATAGCATGTGGATGGTTAGCATGGATTTTTGTTAAAGTTAAATATACTTTAGTTGCAATTGTGCATTGAATAATTTCCCTTTTTGATACATTTTACATTATAGTTTGGTAGCAACCTTTTGGGGAGCCTCAGAGTCCTGTAGCAATATCTTCATTCAGATGAGTAAGTTGTCCTTAAAGTTTGGAATTGCAGCAGGATTCTGCTACTGGAGGAGCCTGATAAATGGTATGCAAAGACAATCATGGGCAGCATTTTGAAAATTGCCCTTTCCCAGGCACATAATTGGCAAATTACCCTTTCTTGCCTATTAAAAGGAAACTAGTTTAGTGAAGAGAAGGACCAGGGGAGACATGATAGCAGTATTCCAATACTTGAGGGGCTGCCACAGAGAAGGGTTGGGATCAAGCTATTTTCCAAAGCACCAGAAGGAATAAAGAATGTAAACTAATAAGAGATTCAATCTAGAAACAAGGAGAAATTTTCTGACAGTGAGAACAATCAACCAATGGAACAGTTTGCCTTCAGAAGTTGTGGGTGCTTCATCACTGGAAACTTTCAAGAAGAGGCTGACTGCCATTTTGTCAGAAATGGTATAGAATCTCTTGCTTGGGCAGTGGGATGGAATAGATGACCTACAAGGTCCCTTCTGTTAATCTGTTAAAAATGCTATTAAATGTGGCCTTCGTGTCATTTCTAGCCCATAACTGAGATGGACTTAAATCATATTTAGCAATACTATTATGCAAATGGTATAGGTAGTTCTCAATTTACCATAGTTCATTTAGTGACCATTTAAAGTTGCAACAGCACTGAAAAAAGTGATTTATGACTGATTTTCATACTCGCAACCAATCCTCATAGTCACCCAATCAAAATTTAGATGCTTAGAGAACTAGTTCACATTTATGACCATTGTATATCTTGTGGTCGTACGATTCCCTTTTGTTACCTTCTGACAATCAAAATCTAGGGAAGGGGAAGGGGAAAGAGATGGGGAAGCCAGATTCACTTAACAACCATGTTGCTAATTTAACAACTGCAGTGATTCACTCAACAACTGTGACAAGAAAGGTCATAAAATGGGACAAAACTCACTTAACAACTGTCTCATTTAGCAACAGAAATGGGCTCAATTGTGGTCATAAGTTGAGGACTACCTATAATGCCTCTTTTATTGAAAACAAAATGCAGAGGGTACTATGGTTATTCGTTCTGCCACGTGATGTCTCAAACTGTAACTGATAACTTGAAGGTGGCTCAGAACGGAAATAAAGAAGAGCTGTTGACACTAGATTCAGAGAAAGAAAGGTAAGGAAAAATGGCTAGCAAGCAAAAATGGAATTAGGCCACGGATTTAAAATTATTGGAGGGGATTTGGCATAGCTGTTACTATGCAGGGAGGAAGACAACAAGGTATGAGATTAGTAGGTTTGGTACAGTTCCCCAGAGAGGCAGAAGAAGATGCAAAGACCCAAGCAGAAGATCAAAGTTTTGTTAGCTGTGAAAAGTTGCTAGCTAAAATTTTAATTGAGGCCCTTGATTAAATCTTTGGGGAATTTAGTAATAACTACACAGCAATAGCTTAAGGTAGAAATACTGATAAAATAACTGAAGCATTGCTGCACAGGCAAGGAGATAGTTAATCTCCAAAAGGGGAATGCAATTAGGTCATAAATCAATTCATTGCACTCCACAGTCTTCTGAAGTCAGAAGCAGGAAGGAGGGGGGACTTAGCTTTTTTAACTGACCATCATTTGCCTATGTAGTCATGCATGGCTAAAAGAGAAATAAAATATTCTCTATATTTTAAAAGTTATGAATTTTTTGAAAAAAACCCCAACTGATTAACAAGAAAGTGTTTGTGCTCTGTGTTTTATCTGTTTGGTTCTAAAGAACTCCTTCACAACATTGGTTTGTGGAGGAAAAGAAAAAGAAAATGTTTCTCTTTATGTAAAGGTAGAAATGTTTCAGGTATCAATTAGTCTGACATTTTTATGACTAGGTTCTAGAAGTATTCCTATTATTTTAAAAAATGTTTAATATAATCTGTCTTGTATACATACATACTTGTGTACATATATACATATCCTAACATTTTGCAGATCTGTTTCCTTGAAAATAAGACCCTGTCTTATATATTTTTGGCACCAAAAAGAACCAGGTCTTATTTCCAAGGGGTTCTAATTACTGACTCACCTCATGGCACCAGCACCAACAGCCCCACACAGTGTTGCCCAATGTATGTTTTGCCATCAGTGGCCTTCTGAAAAGCCTTCCATCAATCTGGAGCTCTATTATCACCTGCAGAGGCTTTCCAGAAGGCCTCTGATACTGAAACGAAGGCCGGGGGCATCACATGCACTAATCCAGACTTCATTTCTCAGCTGCAGAGGACTTTCCAGATGGCCTCTGATGGAGAAATGATGTGCAAGAGTGGCAGCAAGCAGTTGCAGAAGAAATGGGCTTGCAAGGTGAGGCAGGTGTCAGAGTGTGCAATGCCTGGTAAGTAGGGTAGCTCCACCACCCCCATCCCCACCCTAGCTTAATTTTTATGCATGCGTCTCATCCCACCCCCTGCATCCTGGAGTGGGTGGGTCTTAATTAGAACTTATTTTGGGAGTAGGGCTTATATTGGGCACCAATGTAAAATTTCAAGCTAGGACTTACTTTAGGGGTAGGCCATATTTTTTGGGAAACACGGCAGTTCATTTCCTCCCTGGGATAGTTTGTTTTTATATTGCATACATGTTTTTCAAGCTCCTAATTGTCTTTGAAAGTATATAAAGTCTTTTGTAGTGACTACTAGTGTGATATAAATCCAGTCATGGATCATTTAAAATTCAAGCAGATGGTAGTTCTGGAAGCCATTAATATGAAAACACTTAAATGGGTGCAAAATACAAAGATTACTAACTGCTGATCTGTTGGGAAGCAATAACTGAGAATAATTTTGCAGTTGCTACTCCTCTGTTTGAATAAATGCAAGGATAACATTTAAGTGTATAAATATGACCCCAGACATATTTGATCTCAGGGAGGAAGAAGAGATGAACCGAGGATGATACCTAGTGAGTGGATTTGAAATTTGCTTCTGGCAAATAGTCTTCTCTTTGCTGTATTGAAATTTTTCATTTTTTTGTTTTATTTTTTTCAATCATTTTATACATAAATAATTGCATCTAATTTCAGTTTGCTTTTCTGACCTATAAAAACCATTGTTCCTTTGTTATAAATTAGTGTGGAGATGCCTTCTTACAATTACATTCTACTGATACTTGGCCTTCAATTCCCTAATTGCTTTCCTTTCCTGTAAAAAAAAAAAAGTATTGTTTGGGTCTTCTTTGTTCTCAGGACATTTTAGAATTTCTTTTAAATCTTTTTGTTCTTTTGGTGATTTTGAACTATCTTACTATGAAATGATCATGGATGCTAAGTGCTCCCCACACAATTCTTTTTACATAAATTGGACCCTACATGTTTATGTTGGAATACGGTTTAGGTCACTTCTGCTCAGCTTTCAAAAGTTTCCTTTTTAGTACAGCATCATTCCTTTTATCAGATACTATATTTCATATTTTAAATATTTTGTTGTGTTTTTGTTCTGGCTACTATTGCTATTGTCTATGTTTTGGTTTGTATGTGTTCAAGTTCAAATTCAAATTCAAATTTTATTGGTCACATACACAGTCATACATGGTACAATATGCAGTGAAATGCTTACGTAACTGCAAGTAAGTTAGGCAAAATGGGAGGGTAGGGTAGGAATAAGTTGGGAAGTGGGAAGGCGCCTAGAGAGTGGTTGGAGGTCTAGTCACTCCGAATCTGACCGAACATTTTTGCGAGCCTATATTAGGACGTATTTAGTGGCGATAAGGGTGGCAAAGCGTTCTTACTTCTCCGCCCTTGTTGCATCCACAGAAAAATGTCCAGCCTCCCTGTTTAGGGTGACCTGCTCCCTTCTTGAACTTAGGGAGCGGGAAGACCCCTTGCAGGGACGTGCGGAGGATTTTTCTTGTTTTCTGCAGGAT